>PVIA01001062.1:0-267024 GCA_004024845.1 Tonatia bakeri
GAAGGTCACTTCTTCCAGTTAGGCATAGCTAAGATAGATGGCAGAACAGAAACCTGTTTTTAAATATGCTGTCTCCTCATTAACCTCAGAATGAATAACATCAATTATTATCATAGCTGACATGAATGGAGGTGTTGCTATGTACCAGGCATTTTCTTAATGCATCACACATACTATCTTACTCAGTCTTCAAAAATCCCATGAAGTAGGTCCTATTACTATTCCCTTTTTACACCCGAGGAACAACAGAGGCGCCAGACAACCTGCCCGAGGTCTCACGGCGGGTATGCGGCAGAGCTGAGGTCTGAACCTGCACAGAGTGTAGGGCTATGCTTTTCACCGCTACACACCTGCCACCCTAACAGACCACCCAACATCGCAGGGAAAACAGATACTCGGGCCACCCGGAGGAGGCTTCCGAACAGCAAGCAGGTGCGGCAGGCGAGAGCACAGGGCACCCATGGTGCTGGGACTCGTCACTCCGCTGCCTGCCTGGAAGCACGGCTCCCGAGACCCCCCTTGCCAGGCTGCTGTCTCCTCTCCCCAGCCCAGGGAAGAACGGGCACACGCTTGGTGGTGTGTGTGTGTCCACGAAACTGAAGTGCACGCACAGAGTAAGCCGCACTAATCCTCCCCCCTTTTTAAAACTCACGTTCTACTGAAAGCAAGGGGACCAAAGGGGGGTGGGAATGGGGAAAATGTAGACAGGAGGAGGAAGTGAGTCGGAGGTCTGTGGTGATTCCCCCTCCTCATCTTTGTGTCGGGTCACCCTGTCTCCTCTCCCCCAGGGGACGACGCCAGGCCTAAGTGACAGCCAGGACAGTCTCCCAGAGTGATACTCGGGACTCACTCCTCCCAACTTGTTTCGTTACAGAAAACTCAGTTTCACTTTTGGTGATGAAAACTATCCTTTTTGGCTGATTTTATTGGGCAAAAATACTTACTAGTAGGATTCCTGGCCATTGCAGCATTTCATCTAAAAGATCACCATTTACAGCTGCAGTGGGTGGTGCTGCTGAACGCTGAGCTCAGCCAGGTAGCCGGGCGCTCGCTTCGCGGGAGCAGGGAAGCCCTGGCTTCCCAACCTCCCTGACTGGGGAGGGGTGTCAGTGCCCCAAGGCAGGTCAGTTGACGGGCCAGCAGAGCGCTCAGAGAAGCCCTAGTGCCAGTTAGTGCACTGGGAATCTATTGCTAAATGTCCTTTCTTTCTCCCAGAAAGCAGCAATGACTGGCACCTTGGTTATTTCACTCAGAAATGGAGCTTGAGAATCCTGGCAGAGGGAAGGACGTGTGGAATCTGCTCCAAGGCAGAAGGTGCCGTGGCACAGGTCGCTCCCACCCTCACTCCTCGATGCTCAGTGACGTCACCACGAGTGGCCCGAGCTGGTTCTCTTCTGGGGACGTGTTTCAGAGACGCAGTCACAGTTCACGTCACACAGCAACGCGTAACTCTACTCCTGGAACTTCCCCAATCTAAAAACACATTTTTCATCTCTTGCCTACAGTTTTAAAAAGCCACACAACGAACTTAAAACACTTGGTGTTAAATTTTGGGTGTTCAACACTTCAAGTAAGAAGTTCAGTGTTGAAAAGGACCATTGCTCTTGACCGGTCCCACCAACTTCCCAACCCCGCCCCCGCAGCCTCACTCTGATGTGGAGGCCCCCATCCCTGCTGGGACCCCTCCGCCTGGAGAGCTCACTGTCGTGAAAGGGAGCGCATGGCAATGTTTGTGATGAAAACAAAACCTGCATTTAGCCAGTTAAAAATGTATTTCCCTCTCAGCCCTACTCATCAGCCCACTTCTAGACGCTAAAACAACAAAAAACAAGTTTTCTTTGTCCTTCCTGAGGGCCTGGTGCCCATAAGGTAACACACCACGTCAGACATGCTGGACCCACAGGGAAGGCGGCTGCGCCCAGCACTGGGCGCCCTCCACTCGCCCGGCACAGGACCCATAGTCCAGGCACCTGGCGCCAGGTCTGAGCCAGGACCTGCTCGTGCACAGCCCTCAAGCTGAGTGTGGCTTGCACGTTTTACTCAGTTGTTTAAAAAACCAACAGAGGAATACTATGTTCAGAGACCACATGTGGCCCAAAAAACCTAAAATATTTCTTCGCTCTCTGGCCCTTTCTTGAAAGGTCTGTCGACCCCTGGCCTAAGACGTACAGTGAAAACTGGGGAGTAAAGAACTCTTTCAAGTTCAGTTCTGTTGCTGATTCAGCCTCCACCGCCCTGAACAAATGAGCCCGCCACCCCGCACCTCTTCTCAGACGAGAATAAAAGCTGCAGTGGCCGAGCACTGCTTGGCGGGACATTCGGTGGGCTTTCAGGAGCATCTCTGGGGTAGAAACTGAGGGAAGCTGAGGGGCTGTCCATGGGTGCAAGAGATTTTTATAAGGTAGAAAGTCTGACTTCATAACCTCGAAAGACAAAACCCTCACTGGAAAGTAATACTGCCACGAGAACATTTGGAGACGCCTGCGGAGCAGAGAGGTTTGGCTGCGAAGCGGGAGCAATGGGTACCTGAGAGCAGGACGCCCTTCTCTCCGACCACAGTACCGAACCCCTGAGGGAAGTTGCGGATGAACGCGGCTGCATTGGCCACTTCAGCCACTCTCTCTACCTGCTCGGCCGTCACCTCGGAGGGGTTGTCTGCGCCGTAGGCAATATTCTCGGCAATTGAGCAAGAAAACAAAATTGGTTCCTACAAATTGGAAATAAAGCATTTATTGCAAACTTCAAAACAAACATCACACATGTCTAGCAAACACAGTGGAACTCAGTACAGTAATTATATCTAAGAAAGTATTAAATTGCTCCAAAGAATGCATGCCAGTTTCTTTTCTTTTTTTTTTTTAATTTTATTTTTAGACAGAGGGGAAGGGAGGGAGAAAGGGAGAGAAACATCAACGTGTGGTTGCCTCTCATGTGCCCCCCACTGGGGACCTGGCCTGCAACCCAGGCATGTGCCCTGACCAGGAATCAAACTGGCGACCCTTTGGTTTGCAGGCCGGCGCTCAATCCACTGAGCCATACCAGCCAGGGCCTTGCCAGTTTCTAGGTTCTACTTCTTCACTCTTCATAAATTCACCCAATGGATTTATTAAAAATTCATGTACTACTGTAAACAGGACTGACTTTGTCATCTGTGGTTCCCACCACACTACGGGAAGTGAGATCCCACAGCAGATGCCTGCACAGTGCCTGGCACACAGTAGGCACTTTGTAAATACAAGTGCCCTTTCCTTGGGAACTGTAAGGCACTGGGAGACCACAAGCCCATCTGCATTTCCCAGCAGCCTGCCTCCCATGGAGGACATTACTTTTTGAAATATACATATACCAGATGGGAACATGACATCTTGACAGAACTCTGTGGAATAATCCCAAAAAGCAAATAAACTTCCAGCTTCTTTTCTCCAGCCCATAAATGATACGGACCGCTGGAATCCTTACACTACCGACTGAGCCCTGTCACTGCCCCGCCTGCCCCTGCCTTGGTGGAAGGGGCTAAGGGTCGGGTCTGGGGGGAGCTCGTCAGAAGCAGGAGCTCAGGTTGGTCTGCTGTGCACACAGCCTGGTGATGGAAATACAAATGCTGGGTCAAATCTCCCCATGCTGAGGGGTCTCATGAAAACAGCCTCAGTAAAGCGACCACATCACATTGACGTGCTGCCTTGAAAACTGCAGCCTCTTGGCAAGGGGACCCTGGTCTTTTGCTAAAACCCTTTATGCTCAACAGCAGACTATGGGGGGTAATAAGAATGGGAATTGGGGAAGAGTTGGTACAAGCTAAGAAGTTAGCTTTTCTCCCCTTCTTCTAGACTATCTGCATTACAAATTCACGTCAGGGCCCGCTTCTGATAAAAAGTCAACGCTTTGCCTGGACAAGTGTGTAAGGTCTGGAGGAAGCAGCAGTATTTACAGACCCAGGCAATCTGCCATGGGAAGACTGGTTTCACACACCTGGAAAACTTCCACTCTTTCTCTTTGGAGAGATTCTAGGCCAAGCAAAACAAACGACAAAAGCAGTCTTAAAAGAAAGTACAATGAAAACAAACTCCGCTCCTCTTACCTGACTCACGGCCCCAATCTTGGACCTCAGCCAGACCGGATTTAGCTGACGGATGTCGTGGCCATCGAGACTGACCGTTCCTTGTGAAGAGGGAAGGAGAGTCATGGAGCGTCCTGACTAATGCATCACATGGCCAGTGACTAACGTAAACCCAGAAAGCATCTGGTGGGAAAACGCCAGGCTCAGTTTTCAAAGGATTGAAAGTGTACTCAAAGCCTCTGAACAGAACCTGAATTGATGTATGTCGCAGACTCTCAGAGCAGACAGGGCCTTTCCGGGTGGCTGGCGGGCCGGCGGGCTCAGCCACCCCACTCGCCTTCCTGCAGAGGCTACAGAGCTTCCTGCAGTAACTCAGGGCTCCACCGGAAGGGGCACCTGTGCAGAGCTCTGATTCGGACGAGATTTAGGCGGGAGAGGTGCCAGCTGGGAGGTGTCCACTTGTGAAAACACTAGCAGAGGTGGCAGAGCTTTGCAGCTGGCACCCAGGACGGTGGCCACCTCATTCTGCAGCTGCCTGACCGTGTCACCACCAGCAGCTACCTTGGAGGCCTGGCTCTGCGGTGATGCTCTGGGAAGCGGACTGGAGGTTCAACTCTGCCTGTGGTTTTTGAGCTCTGTTATTACCCCTTCGACTATGCCTTCCTGCATGAAGTCAGCTGGAGGAGAGGCTGTCATCTGAAACAGAGAATCTGATGGCTACTGTGGCAGTGTCTGAATACTGAGACGAAACGCTGGCCTCAGCTAAAAGGACTACATTCTGCACATTGCGGGGACTCGATAAGGCTGGGCAACGACAGTGGCTCGAACGAGAAATGCCGTCGCTTCTCAGTGAGTGGCGGTGGTCGTACAGCCAGCCGTAAACTTTCACAAGCTGGCAAAACCTGAGGTCTTCCACTTTAAACGTACCAGCGCTCCACAGGCCCCGTGATGGAGAAACTAGAGAATCACCATTTGGACTTTATTTACACAACCTAACTAGGATTTCTCTGAACTCAGAATTGATAGCACGTAGACAGTCAGCCAGACCAGGACCCCAGAGGCAAACAGCGCCATGACACCCTTTGCACACAGCTGGTGGCTCTGTGGTTCAGGCTCTGCAAGTCGGAACATGGGACTGGCACAGAACCAGCTCTTACAGTGTTCTAAACAAAAACACAGGCAAGAGGACCACAAGACATACTCTTTTTAAATCCACGATCTGATTTTTACTAACGGTTGTCTTCTCCTGCTGAAAACCATCATTGTTTTCTCAACCCAGAATTAAGTCAGTATACACAGAACGTCTATCCCAGGATCTGATAAGAAGGATATAAACCTTGTAAGTATGTGTGGTGATGGATGTAAACTTGACGTGGTGTGAGCATTTTGCAACATATACAATTATCAAATCATGAGGTCCTACACCTGAAATATGTTATGTCGGTTATATCACAATAAATAGGACACAAAGAAGTAAAATAATGTGTTCCTTGCTCTAAAAGATGCTATAATCTGGCTAAACATCAAATAAAAACCAGAATAAGAAAAACCCACTAGGAAAACCCCTACTTTCTCAAGAGGCTTCCACGGAGCGTGGTAGAGAAGGGAATTGTTGGGAACAGCACTGCCTGGTTTCAGAAGCTGTGACCCCCCATGGCTAAGGCCGAGTCAGAGACCTTGGGACCATAAGCCACTTAGGAGACAAAGCTTATCCTCCTTGTAGGGGCACCACCTCTGCCCCCTTTCCCTTCACCCTGCTTGGCCCTGGGCGGATGACTGGTTAGACAATGATGGGTAAGATTCCTCAAGGGAGGGACAACCTAAGACAGGCCTGTCTCAAAGGGGCCCTCAGGGAAGGACTTCGGGGGCTATAGCAAAAGGGGTGATGGACCCTTGCCCCTCGGCTTTGACATATCTTGAGTCTTCATTCTGTCTGCAAGAAGTCTCCAAATCTCTTGGCTGCCTTACTTCCCCTGCCTGACTTAAGCCTGAAACAATGCTGGAGGTGGGTGGGGCCCTGTGCTGGAAAGGGCAGGTTCCCCGGGGCCATCAGTCCTAAGAAAGAATGCATAAAATCCTGTGAAACTTGCTTTGCTAATACCCTTAATTTAAATGACAAGGGTCCAAGCATGAAGTGAGTGTGTTCCCCAAAGTTTTATGGCCCTTTAACTATCTGACCTTGACTCAGAATAAGCCCTGAGAGTTCTTTGAATGTTATCTATTGTTTGATCATTTCTGCCGAACAGTGACTGATGAGCTTTACGTATACACCCTGCATTCCTGTGAAAACTGAACCCCATAAACGCCTGTCAAGGCAGGGTCAGGGCACTCTCCCCTTGAGAGAGTGGTCAGGGCCGTCCCTTTTCCTCCACAGGACTCGGTGGTCCATGTCAATTTGTCTCGTCTCATCTACAATGCTGTGGACACTGTGGGCCAGTGTCCACATCAGAGAACCACTGAGCAACAAATCTGCTTGCTCGGGAACCTCCGAGCTTCCAGGGAGCTCCCCAGGGCTCCGGACTCCGTCCATCGGAGAGCCCAGCATGCGAGAGGAGGAGGAAGAATGGCGGCAGTCACTCAGGACTTGAGGTCTGACTGACATGCATAGAATGCCTGAAGGGCATTCTCCATGAGCTGCCACCACCCTAAAAGGGACACCTGTGTCGAAGGGACCCCTTTCCCGGGAACGAAGCCTCTGGCACTCAGAACTCTCACACAGTAACCTTTTGCATTGCTTGACCCTCTTTTGGGGCACAGGAGTAAGAAGGGCCCAGGACAGCCCTCCTGCCCCACTGTGTGGCAAACTCACCAGAAACAGGGTCATACAATCTCAGAAGCAGGGAGAGCACTGTTGATTTACCGGAACCACTGGGGCCAACCAGCGCGGTGACGGACCCTGACGGGATAGAAAGGCTGAAATCCTGGAAGATGGGCACCTCTGGGCGGGCTGGGTAGGTGAAATGCACATTCTTAAACTCCAAAGTGCCCTGGAAGCTTTTCTCGTTCAAGGTAAGTCCCTCTGAAACACAAGATGGAATACTAATTACTTAACGCAAAGACCAGAGTCGCAGCTGACCTCAGTTCCCACCTGTCTGACTGCAGGTGACGGCCCCACCTCAGCTGGCCCTGGCATCAGCACCCTTGCCGGGCAAGTTGGGAAGAGGCCTCTGTCTGATGCTTACCCTGAGCCTGCTCTGAGGCACTCTGTCCAAGGTGCTGCGCATGCACTGTCCTGTTTGATTCCCATAGCCCTGAGCGGTAGAAACAACTGTCCCAGCCCCACTGACAGGACACTGTGGCTCAGAGACAACAACCTGCCAAGCCGCCAAGTCCTGGGGTTGGCATCCACCTCCCCGTGCTGCTGCCTCTGTGGCTCGCTT
Organism: Tonatia bakeri; assembly: GCA_004024845.1. Classification (NCBI taxonomy): domain Eukaryota; kingdom Metazoa; phylum Chordata; class Mammalia; order Chiroptera; family Phyllostomidae; genus Tonatia; species Tonatia bakeri. Next base: position 7,438 of record PVIA01001062.1, read on the forward strand.
GCTCCAGGGCCGATCCCTCCGACTCTCCCTCAGTGCTTTGAGAGAATGATGATACGCACGTGGGCACTGCACAACAGCCAAGGAGCCAGGGGGGTCAGGGGTCTACGCTGTCCTGGTACCACCCTGAGCTTACTTCCTCCAGCCCACGATCCTGGAGAATGCTGGGAGTTCACTAACGTCTTAGGAGCCGTGAGGCTTGGGGAGTGGGTACTGCTCACAGCCACTTCTCGCGAGCCCCGGCTTCCAGGGAAGCCGCTGATGAAGGAGACGGCTCTCGACGAGACCGTTAGTATCAGCATTCCCCACCCCACATCCCAAAGCCAAGAAATTCGGGGGTTTTATATGTGAGCTGCCTCTTCCTTCCCTTCAGTCCCCCACACAAACATCAAAGTCACTAAGGGAACAAATCTGGTGGACTGCCCAGGTCCCTTCCTCTGGGCACACCTGGGCTGCCATCCTGCTGTCTGCGGTAACCGGTCACCTGCAGGGAAGTGAACAGTGGGTGGCAACCATGTGGTCAGCCCCGTGCTTTCAGGGGCACCCCGGGCCTGCCAGCAGCTGTCCTTCCGCTCGTACCGCCCACCCCTCTGGTGACTCTTTCCCTGCCACTGGCGGGGATGACGTCCTTGTCGCGCCCATCCTTCCCACGTAGGGCAGGAAGCTGGCCTAACCGTCCCAAGCCACATTTGTTAAATCCCAGCGAAAAGGGGCGAACGCACTGCAGACCCACCGTTGAAAGGAAGCGCGGGCTTTCTCTCGAGGAGCTCCCACAGGCGTCCCCCTGCACCCAGTCCTTTCATCAGCTCCGAGTAGAAGGAGCTCAGACCTGAGGAGGAGAAGCTGAGATCCGTCACTGGTGCCGGGAAACTGCTGCTACTCCCCTCCCGCCGGGCCGGGCCAGGACGGGACGGGACGGGCAACGACTTGCTTGCAACATAAAACCTGCTACTTTCAAAACAGGACTGGAGGCAGCCACCTGGAAGCCGAGTTCAGAATTCCCTGTCCCACACCCTTGTCTTCCTTCAGCTTCTACTCCTCCAACGTCACTGATTTCTAATGAGGATTTAATGCCTGATCAGGAAATTTACAGATACGTATGGCCATATTAATTGGCCGCGGAATTAAAATCAGTGTTACACAGAAGATTCTACCTAGTTGAAAACAGCAATATAAATGAAATATGATGCTGATCCTATGCTTAAAAGGAAAATGCAATGTCCCAATATTCATTTTAAATTCATATCCACAAAAACCAAACCTCCCTTTTAGGCACTCAAACATTCAACTTTTACTAGGCCAAAAACCTGGGAAGGAATCTGGAAATGTTAAATATTCCAACCATCTCTTTTGAAAGCCTCCTTTATCACAGTCAGTGGGTCGTCTTTTGTTTTATTGATGGTTTCCTTCACTGTGCGGAAACTTTTTAATTTGATGTAGTCCTATTGACTTTTTCTTTTGTTTCCTTTGTCCAGGGAGACACATCCCAGAAAATATTGCTAAGACTGATGTTTTCTGCCCGTGTTTTCTTCTAGGAGTTTCATTGTTTCTGGTTTTACATTTAAGTCTTTAGTATATTTTATTTTTGTACAATGTATGATGTAAGAAAGTGATCCACTTTTAAAATCTTTTTTGCATATACCTATTCTGTTTTCCCAACACCGTTTATTGAAGAGACTGCCACTTCCCCGTTGTATATTTTTGTCTCCATTGTTTAGATTGACTGTATGATTGTGGGTCTATTTCTGGGCTTTCTGACTTGAGCAAACATTTCTCCAAAGAAGACACACAGATGGCCAACACACATGAAAAGATGTTCAACATCACTAATTATCAGGGAACTGCAAATCAAAACCACAACGAGATGTCTTGTCACACATATCAGAGCGGCTGTTATCGAAAAGTCAACAAATAATAAGGGGAACCTGTGAGCGCTGTTGGTGGGATCATCAAATGGTGCAGCCACTGTGGAAACAGTATGCAGGGTCCTCAACATATAAAAAGTACAGAATACCAAATGACCCAGCAATTCCACGTCTGGGCCTTTATCCAAAGAGAATGAAAACCGTAGTAATACGAAAAGATATACACACCCCTGAGTTAATTACAGCATTATTGGCAATAGCCAAGATATGAAAGCATCCCAGGTGTCCGTTGATAGATGAGTGGATAAAGAAGCTGTGGTATATATACACAATGGAATATTATTCAGCCATAAAAAGGGTGAAATCTTGCCACTTGTGACAACATGGACGAACCTGGAGGACATCATGCTGAGTGAAACAAGTCAGATAGAGACAGATACTATATGATTTCACGTGCATGAAGACCAGCGGTAGTTTCTCTCAGGTCGAGTAGCATGGAGAAAAGGGGGTAGGAGGAGAGGGGCGACTGAGAAAGAACAAACGGACTGTGGAGAAAACTCTCGATCAGGAAGCTGACAGCACACAAGTATGGAACAGGAAGAGAAAAGCCACAGAAAGGGAAGCAGTGGCAGGCAAACCCACTCTGAGGTGGGAAAGAAGACTTCACGGAACATGACCGCACAGCTGTGGGACCCTACACCCCAGCAGGCTCAACTGGGGGATGGGGAGGAAAGAGCAACCCCGCTGTCGTGGGTCCTCCCGCTTGATACTCCCGCTTCTCAAACCACTCAGCCACCTGCAATGTCTTCATCTGGTTTCTCTTCAAACCGGCCAGAACTCAGATGCTGCTTTTAGGGAACTCTGGAACTCTCAGCCTAGAAGATATCCGCACTTGCCCGCAGATGTCTAAGGAATAGCCTCTACCTTTAACCAGTAGATCCCAAATTCTGAAAATAAAAATCTCACACTGACATGGGGTTCTCAAGTTCCATCAGTCAGACCTCAAGCTATTTATCTAACCTTTTCACCTTGGTTTTCAAAGAGGAAGAAAAACAAAAAGCAGGAAGTCGTTCGCCCCTTGTTGGCTGGGGAAGCAGGAATGGTGTGGAAACTTCAGAGACGTCACAGGGCTCTGTCTCCCTTCACCCAGGAGCGGACAATAAAAGCTGAACTCACAGGGTCTCGACAAAGGCGAGCCACTCGGTCTCAAGCACTTTCTACTCTGTACTTTTCGGCTGTTCACTAGCTTTGGACATGGTCGACTTTGTACAAAAGGGCTTTTATTCCCCAGCCATCTGCCAATCACCAAACGGTCCCCCGACAGGCCTGCGGGCTCCCCGCGAGCACACCTGTCCCGCGCTGCCCTTCCCCCTCCCCACGTTCACTCTATGAGCAAAGTGACAAGCTCTCAGGTTCGAAGGTGCTGCGTCCGAGTGGCCCTGCGCTCAGTGAGTGACACGTGGCCTCCAAAAACCCTAAACTTCCCAGCCAAGCGACCGCTTGCCTCCTCGGGAGGCTCACACTCGTATCCTTAGTTCTTGTAAAATCAAGTTGGAATGACTTTCTAGAAAATGGTCTTTTCAGGGGAAGTTAATTGCGGAGAGATGGAGTAACAGGAGAGTTACATTTTTGTTCCAGAAACTAGAATCTGACATTCCCCGTGTAACTCCCCGAGCCTGTTTAGATTATATACCTCCAATGCTTAGTCCGACCCAGAAAGCGTACAACAGGAAGGACGAGAGCTCGCCCACGGTCATGTGGGCGCTGCCCATCAGCAGCCCGCCTTTGTACAGCACGGAAAGCACGATCAGGTTCCCGGAGAGGCCCGTCTGTCGGAGGAGGAAAACACACAAGTCAGGGGGGAACCAGAGACCCCAAATACAAAAAGCATTAAAATGGTCTAGAATGTCCTCTCTGCATTTAACTACCACAGCAAGATTTTTCCACAGTATTACGTTTTTATCTAAATTTCAAGTAAAAATACTTTTGAAATATTGCAATATTGAAAGAAGGAATCTCATCAGCATGGAAACCTGGAAGCGAAGTCGCCCGTCGGATTCCTGTTTTACTCTGTCTGCTCAGTTTGCAAAGGAAAAACTCGTATCAGGGATTCGTTCCCTAACCGGAGGCAATGCACACACAGCCAGCACATGTGTTTGTGTGTTCTCACGTGACACGCTGGGCAAAGACTGGACCCCTGGCCCACCTCAGCCTGTGTGCAATGGGTGGTCTCTGGTAAGCGCCGCCTTCTCTGGGCCTCTGTTTCCCTATCTGTTGAGTCTCGGCCATTACTGAATCACCTCTAAAGTTGTTTCCGGTTTGAACGTATTATGAATTGGCCCTCATGGTGACTCTCTGCTTCAGTGTCCAATTTGAGTTCCCTGTGATCAATTTTTTTAGACTTTCTTCTTGAAATACACGGAGGCTCTCCTGCTTACTCCTCACTGGGTCTCAAACTGCCTGCATCAGCACGAGGTGGAGGGCTGGTGAACCACATCTGGCTGCCCTACCCATCCCCCTCCCCGGCCACAGAGTGTCTGACCCAGCAGCTCCGGGTGGAGCGACTCTGCAAGTCCCCGCAGCTCCCAGGGAAGCGGCCGCGGCCGATCTGGGCCACGCTCTGAGAACCAGCGCCTGGTCCCTTGCTGTTCCGTCTCCCCACCCACTCATTGCCTTTTCTCCAATCACATTTTCTTGTTTTCCTCTTCTTTCACAAAAATAGTTTAAGGAAGACAATTCCTCGTCTTGAGGTAGAATAGAATCATTTTCTATTTATGGCAAGAGTCACAGGGCAAAGTCTCTCCCAATCGCAACATCTTTCCTCACTCTTTCCAAAACGATGTACTCACGGCTCCGAAGAAGCCAGCCCGAGCGAACGCCTCTTTCCTTGCTAGCTGCATGACGTCGTCCACTTTGCTGTTGTATTTCTCTATTTCAGTGCTCTCCTTCCCAAAAGCTCGAACAGTTCTTATGTTTCCAATACGTTCCTCAGCTAGCTGGGAGAATAACGAAACCATTTCAGGGGGAGTAAGGCCACATTCCAAGATTTCCAGAAGCACAATTGAAAGGTGGTTCTCATTTTTAAGACACTATTGATGGAGTGGCTTGTGATACATGACTAAGTCAAAATTAGATTGCAAAGGATATAGAGAATAATCTTATTTTTGGAAACACAGAGCTGTACCTATGCACATCATATGCAAAGGTAGAAGAAATCCAGCAACAGAAATATATCTTTATGCAGAGGAAAAAATATTAAAAGGACAGAGTCCAAAATGTTAATAATAATGGAGAGGTAGGATTATGCATGATATTTTTTCTCTTTGTATTTTCGAATTTTCAATTAGAAATATTCATGGCTTTTGCAATATAAAAACATAACAATTATTTTTAAAATTTTGAAAGGCAACACTGGACAGCAGTGCAAAGCTACTCTTATTAATTCATGAAGAACAGAGCGTCATCCACAAAGTTTTGAAAAAACAATTAGCTTTTTTGTTCTACTAGAAATAGTGATGGTAAGAAGTCAGAAATCCATACAGTGTTCCAAGTTGGGTCTATTTGATGTGTGACCAGTAATCTAGTCTAGAAGGCAGAGTATTATAGGGATCTAGGACCCTGGGGTGAAACTAAGGAAAAGTAGGAACTTTTCGAAAAGCAGATCCCTTGGGGTCTGCCCACTGGTGCCATGGCTCTGTGCTCACGCAAGCCCACTGGAGACCACACCAAGGAAGGGCCTTTACCTGAGTGGCTTGCGCCAGGGAATCCTGAGTGACTTTGGTTAGTTTCCGGAGGTATCGTCCGTAAATCACGGCGAGGATGGATATCGGGGGCACCACACTCAGAACAAAGGTCGCCAGATAAGGTGAGACAAAAAACTGTTGAAAACAAAAGTGAAACGGCCTTTGTGCCACAGAGCAGTGGCAGGAACTCTCAGTGCCTGCAGGTGAGTGCGTGTTTCAGCGAGTAGACAGGCCTGAAGGGCCTGTCTTGGCGCTGCGCGTCCTGCACTGGCGGGACTCTTCGGGCGTCGTCAGTCTCCATAAACCCCGTGCGTCTTCAGCGTGCCACCTGGGAGTGACGTGACCAGACTGGAGCTGCTGAAGAGAGGGTGGCAGTGTTTCACCCTGCACGCCCACCGTGGTCTGGACAATGCTGTGCACAGGAGGCCCTGCCGCTCGGCAGCAGAGACGGGGGAGGCAGGGCAGGAGCAAGGGGAGGAGGCCCATCCGGCCCACGCTGCCTGGGCCACACCGGGAATTCTGTATTCAAGTCTGGACCACGTCAAAGACACTGAGCCAGGGCAATGGGTCCCACCGAGATGACCAAGGTGGCAGAGACCCAGACACCTGCATGTGATAGACACATGAGAGACGCAGAGGGGGATGTCACTAACATGGGGAAGAAGAGTTGCAGTGGTTTCCGTGGCTCAGTGGATCTGAACTCATCACAAGGAGGAGATTCCTAACAGCTGGAGTTGCTCAAAGAAGGAATAGCTGGCTTCTCGAAGCAACATGGTGGGGTTTCCTGTCAGCCCTGCAATGTGGCGAGTGTATTTTAAACGGTACTAGCATCTCTTCACCAAATTATTAAAATCTGCCACATCTCAATTGCACAGAAAATAGTACAGTCAGTACGGGGCTGTCCCAAAACGCTGAGAAAAAGCTGCAGACTGAAATGTAAAGTAATGGACGAACCACCAATCATCCATCCGTTTACTCGTTCGACAGCTTGTTACCGAATGCCTGCCTGCAGCAGACACTCTCCCGGGTGCCCGGGAGAGAAAGGACCTGCGTGGCGTTCCACCCGAGGGGAGAGGAAAGCTGACAGGTAGAGAAGCAGCAGATGAAAGAGAGGGAGTAACTTCAGGCCTCACGTGGTCTTAGAAGAGCAAGAGCACACAGGCCCCGAGGCAGGAAAGATCCACTGCAGCAGAGAGGCCGCACAGCCCAGCAGGGCACTGGGATGAGGGACACCGCTGCAGGGGCAGAGACGCGATCAGGGCAGGCCCCATGGTCTGGGCCTGAAGGGCCCTGAGCCCCAGTGAGCCAGGCACATGGGGGTCCTCTGCAGTGGGGCAGGAGAGTCCTTCGGGGTTCCCCAGCGCCTGTGTGGTCTGTCTCAGAACCCCCCAAGGAATAAGCTTCTGAAGCTGAACGCAGGGTCCTGTCACCCCACGGAATGCTGGAGTGGCAGGAACACCCCCCCGAATGCCAGGACGGAAGATCCCACATCTGAATCACCGAACGGACAGCACAGCATAGACATCCCTAGGTTCTCGTGAGTAGGCTGACCATGAACCTGACCCAGGCAGCTGTGCAGGAAAAGTGGAATGCACTTCCGTTCCTCCAGAGCTGGAGAACAGGCCCTGGGGGTGCCAGTGGACAAGGCCTGTGATGAGCTGAATGTTGGTGTCCCCCCAAAACTCATATGCTGAAGCCCCAATCCCCCTGTGGCTGTATCTGGAGATGGGGTCCTTAAGGAAGTAATTAAGGTGAAATGAGCTTATAACGGTGGGGCTTCGATCCAACGGGATTACTGTCTTTGGAGAACAGACTCCAGAAAGCCTGCTCTCTGCACGCAAGCACTGGGGAAAGGCTGTGTGAGTGTGCAGCAAGAGGGCGGCCACCCAGAAGCCAAGGAGAGAGGCCTCAGGACGAACCTACTTGGCCAACACCGAGATCTGGAAACGTCCAGCCTCCAGAGCTACGAGAACTACATCTCTTGTCTGAGCGGCCCAGGCTGTGGTACTTTGTTATTCCAGCCTGAGCCAAGACAGGCCCTTTCCTGTCAGCCAGCTGAACTAAGCTAATTGTTACAAAAAAAGGTTCCCAGCTCTCGCCGAGCCCTAGAACTACTGATGCTTGGATGTGAGGCTTCAACGCAGGCGGGTCTGCTTTCAGAGCTTTGCGTCCCCCGTGGCTGGGAAAATGCGCGATGGCAAAGGTGTTTTCCATTCCGTAAGTCACACTTAACCGCTCACGCTGGCAGCACGCTGCTCTGCCCTGGCCGAAGTGCTACATGGGACAAAACCCCCAGGATTTCCACTTGTGAGAGAGGGTTATCAGTTCCAGTCCTCGTGCCAGAAGTCCAGAACTATGCTGTCTAGACTGGTAGTCTCCCACGGCTGCTGAGCACTTGAAATGTGGTCAGGGTGACTGGGGAACTGAATTTTTAGTTCTATTTAGTTTTAGCTAACTAAAATTACAATTTAACAGCCCATGCTCCATTTCTACTTAGTCACTGGTTAAGTCATCAGTATGTCTGGGAAACTTGGTATGTCAATCTGCTTTTTCAACAGCAAGTTGTATGAGACTGAATACAGTTCAAATATTTCCAATGAAAATTTAATGTCTGGATTGAGATGTTTTGTAAGTATTAAAATACACACTAGGTTCTGAAATTTTGATATGAAAAAATAATATTAAAAACTTGATTCATAATTTTATATTAATTACATATTGAACTGATTATAAAATATATTATTAAGTAAAATACATTAGAATTAATCTCATCTTTCTTTTTGCTCTTTAAAAAGTAACTGTTCGTAAATTTTAAATTGTGTATGCGGCTTGCACCCCGTTTCCACTGACCAGCAGCGCAGGTCAGAGGCAGACCGCGGTTTGCGCAAGTGAGGCGAGGGGGCGGCAGGTGCTCAGGCCGCTCTGTCAGGAAAGGAAAGAAGGCTGGGGGTGGAGAGGGCTCCCCCTGCAGGAGGGCAGACCTACTTCTGTGTCCGGGAGGGTAGAGTTGGTCTTCCTTCCACTGAGGGGAGGAAAGGAAGTGCGCCCTTCGTCCCCAAGGCAGCAGGGCAGTTTCCCCACCTTTGGGGGAGGGTGGGTGACCTCCTGCCTTTCCTCTGACCCACTGCTCAGCACCCAGGGGTGGCTGCCACCTGTTGCCCCTTTCTGCCTCCCTGCATTCTCAGAAAACCCAGGCGACAACGTAATCTCTTCTAAGCCCAAAGGCCCATTCTGCAGATAAGATCTCATTCTGGGGAAATGAAGATGCTGAGGGCATGTGGGGAGAAGCCATCTCTGTGTCCCCGCAGCCTCTGTGGCCTTGCTCTTGGCTGAGTGGCTGCAGAGGGAGCAGAGCAGCTCACCCAGAGCTCGGCGCACGCATGTGAGGCCTGGCACAGGACCAGCCCTAACGAGAGGGCCTCAGTGCCAGCTGGGTGGACATACCATCATGCCGATACCGACAGAGGCCTGGGCCCCGGCCCTGAGCCCATCCGAGAGGTTTTCAGTTACTGAGCGCCCCAGGAGTGCAGTGTCCGAGGAGAGGCGGTTAATCAGCTCTCCGGTGCGAGTCTTGTCAAAGAAAGCAACCTCCTGCCTCAGAATGGAGGAGAACAACGAAGCTCTCAACCTGTTCACGACGCGCTGACCTGCAGAAGCAAACGGAAACGGTATCGGCTTGGGTGCGGACTCCTGACACACAGCAGCCTGGCCTGATGTCGCCGCCTCTCCTCTGCGCCACAGCCTTGGAGGACATCTGGTGCCCTACTGACCCCTTGGGAACAGACTCGCCTGAGCCCTGGCAGATGGATAGGCAGGTGCTAGTGACGCTTAGTAACTGCAGACTGTGGATGCTGGGGAGAGGCCACAGTGATGATGTCAACATAATGTGACTGAGAGAGTCTTAAAACACGTCGTTTACGAAGAAGTTTTACTGCATTTGGTGCTCAAAAGCTAATTGTGTTCTTCCTTGGCAACCCTTTTCTGTATCGAACTTTCAGATGGTAACAACTGGTTACTCATCTACTGAGCATTTATTTTATTAGCTAAATGGCAAGCAACCGACTTAGAGCCGGGTGTCCCGGGCTCAGCCCTTGCTGTGGGAGTGCCCTGCCTGCTGACAGCCCGGCCCGACACAGACGCCACCAAGCCACCACGTGGCTCCTACTAAAGGGGGAGCAAAAGCCTGGGGCAGCTCCTGGAAGAGGCCCCCACGTCCAGCCTCCTGAGTGCAGGCTTTGTTCTCAAACCTCCCAGAAAACACCGCTCGACTCCCATTCGTGGAGAAGGACAACTGGGAAGAGAGCACCTGATCTAAAGCAACTCTAGGCTCCCACATCCGGCCAGTGTCCCCACTGAACGTGATGCAGAAGAGAGGAAAAGGCTGGGGCCTGGGGCGTGGGACCTGCACGGCTCCCCTTCACGTTCTCCGGGAGACCCTGGGGCGAGCGGCCCTGTCACCTGAAGTCTGCATGAGGTAGACACGAACAGCGTTGGCCGCGGCACCGCACAGGAACACGCCGCTGAGCGCCAGACAGAGGCGGGTCAGGCTGCTGCTGTAGTCCTCGGTGGGGTGGGTGTAGATGACGTCGATGATCCTCCCCAGGAAGAAGGGGGCAGACATGGTGATGACACTGGACACGGCCAGGAATCCCACCGCGGCTGGAAAACACGGGCAACTCTCAGGGTCACTGGCACCTCAGCAGAGGGGCAGGGGGCTGAGACTTTCCTCCCTTGGGCTCCCAGCCCCCTGAGTGAATGGGAGGACCAGCGGGTTCCAGGGCCAGAACGAGTAGGGTAACTGTAGCGAGGGACTGACCTCACCCTACACCCCGATCTGAGCACCTCCTCCTTGCTAGCAAGGAGTAACACAGCCAGCAACACAATTCAGTCTGGCCTGCCTTTCTGCCTCCTGACCTGGCTGCTCATCTCAGATGATATTTTTCCCTCCACTCCTGCTATTCATTGTTACTCCCTGGCATCTAAATGTGTCTCAGTTTATACATCAAATTATGCAGGTAAAGCTCTCGCTTCCATCTAGTATTTCAAAATACTTTGAATACACTTTGTAAAGCAGTCACGGGCATCCATTACACACGTTGTGTCCTTAATATTATTGCTTTGGGGAATAAAGCGCCAGAATATCAGCCTGACGTGAAAATAAGGAAGAACCCAACTGTTCACACACCTGAAAAAGGGGATAGAGTCTTATGAAAAAAAAAAGAAAAGAAAACATTGGGAATATCCAGTTAAAAACAGCACACACCACAGACAACTGCCACCATAAGCAGAAGGACACAGGCTACAAAGATATGCCACCTTCCATCTGCGGGGTTGGCAGAGGTCAGAGGTGGATAACACGCTAGCTGGCGAGCTGTGGGAAGAGGCACTGACACTGTTAGTGGGAGTGCAAACGGTGTCATTGCAATTGGTAGTAATTGGATTTTCTCGGTCGAAGCGTAAATGCACGTTCCCTCTGACCTAGCAATTCCCCCTCTACGAATTTAACTTACACACTCCTGTGTGGGTATGCAAAATTGTGCATTCGAGAATTTTCAGTACAATATTGTTCATCCCAGCATAAGATTCAAAATATCCTAATTAGGCGGAACAGGGTGAATCATTCATGGAGCATTTCTTTTATAAATATTACAGAGTCTTTGAAGATGAGACAAGTGTAGGTATTGACATGAGCAATCCACCAAGATACACTGTTAGTGAAAAAAGTCAAGGACACAGATGCTAACATTGTGGGGGCTCTTCCTTTGATTTTTCAAACAAGACACACAGAACATCTTGGGAGAGTAGCAAGAAGCAGGTAACACAGGTCCCTTCTTGAGAGCGGTACTGCGTGACTGGTGGGCTGGGCACGTGCCACCGTGAACCTCTTGAGTTCGGTCCCATCCGGAACCCAGTTAGTGCCACCACTAGAGTCGTGGCCAGCGAGGTTCCTAGGGGAACGCAGCACAGATCAAGCCCCCAGAGATGGGAGTTCCCAACACCCTGCAAATTGCAGTTGCTTCTGTTTGTTTGGCCTAAGGCTAACATTTCAGTTAAAGGTATTATTTTTATGTAACCTTAATAAAAACACTACAGAGTAAACTCAGGGCCAACTGGTTATTTAGCTGGCAAACAGAGCTCTAGGTGAAATGTGAACCTTTTAAGCAGGGGACATTTCCCACAGTCAATCTCCTTCTTGAGATGGTCTGCGTCCTCTCCTCCAGGAGGACTGCTCTGCCTGGTATCCAGGACAGACACCCAACACCACCTGCCTCACTCCCTCTTCTTTCTCCTGCAGGTACATCCCACCTCTGGGTACTCTAAATGTTCCACTTCTTTACTGTCTATCTGTCCACGAGGACATAAAAGATTTCTGTGTGTCCGCTGCTGTAACTCCACTGCGTAGAGAGACAGGCACCTGATAAAAGCTGAATAATGAACGCACGAATGAATGAACTTTGACGATGGAGGCATAAAAGTGTCAGACCAAAGTTCTGATGAATAAATAAATTGAACTTTGAATAAACTGAACTTTGAATGAATAAACGAATTGAACTTTGACCAGGGAGGGGCCTAGACGTGTATCAGACCAAAGTTCTTCATTAGGAATGTAAGATCTGGCAGCTCAGGAAGTACAGGTGGAAATGACTTGACTCCTCTGCACACAGCCAGAAAGTCCATGGATCTGGCTTAAAATCCCATAATCAGAATTTAACTAGATGATGTGAACCCGGCCAAGGTCTGTTTCATCTTGTTGTAAGAACTGGCGTCTTGTTTTCAAGTGCCAAGAAGGACAGGAAGCCCAAAGGGCAGGGAAGCTGTCTAGCTCCAGGTTCTGCAGGACACGACCTGGATGAACCAGCACGCTCCAGAAACAGGTGTCCTAGTGAGCTAGGGATTAACCCGAAAGCCTTGGGTTTCATCTTTCTCTGGTAATTAGCCTTTCAAGTCTGTTTGTTCTTTTGCCATGGGAAATACGGCCAAAAGTGTGATATATGTGAAATTCTGTAAAGATCCCTCTCTCCCTTCTTCCTCCAGTTTTAAATCAAAGTTATGATTCCAAAAGAAGAATCTGTGTTTCATGAATGAAATGTCCCATGATTTTGACTGCCAAAACTAGTCCTTACACAGTAATGATAATAATACAAAGAGGAAGGAATTTAGCTACTTCCAAACTCATTCCAGGATACCCCTCACTTTTTTCCCCAATTAATTAAAAAAAAAAAAAGATGATCAGCGTGTTTTATTGCCATCTGCCTCTTTCCTCCTACAGGTTGACTGTAGGCAAAGGTAAAATAAAAGATTGGTTCAGCTTTTGGTGGATCTTGTTAATCCACGTTTTCTTACATATTATTGCCTTTGACATCAGTGAATAATTTAGACCAGTACCATAACTATCTCAGACTTCTCCCTAAACACGACACGCCGAGCATCCTGCAACCCTGAAATCTTCTCCACGTTTTCTCCACGGTTAGGTCTCTTGCTCGCTCCTATTCCACAATGAAGGGACCTCAGCAACTTCTGTTATCCGTCTCTTGATGGAGAGTTTAAAATATCTTTCTGTTACCCTTGTCCTACTGAATTGTGGCATCTGGTGAAAGAAATATCCTTCAAAAGAAAGAAGAAAGAAAACCTAAAATGTAGATTGCTGGTAGAAGGGCTCTGAGAGACAGCCTGTGCCAGGACAGAGGTTTGGGGTGCGAGGAGGGAGCTGGCATGCCTGCCACCGGCTGTGCAGGGGGTAGAGCGTTTAATGAGTCATTTGGTTGTTGAACTGGCGCAGCTATCTCCGCTGCCATGCAGGGACTAGAGACGTGGCACCAGGAGTCTTGGCACCATCTGAAACATTCAACATGGATTATCTCCTTCAACCCTTCCTACAACCTTATCATTCTGGGTTTTTCCGAAAGGAAACCCAAGCACAGACAGGTGATGAAGCGAGCTAGCCACCCAGTTCGTATAATACAGAACCACATTCTGAGGAGCACGCCGGTCTTCCTCGTCTTCCCACATTCCAAGCAGAGAAGCACAGACCTAGCCTTAGGGCTAGGGCAGCTCAGGGGGCAGAAAGGCTGCAGGGTACGGCTGCAGCTAGGACCTCGCCAAGCACAGGGGAGAGTACTGAAAAATAGGGTGGAAAGGTAGCAGGTTCTAGATTACACGGTGGATTAGGGAACTTGCAGCAAAACAGGCTTAAAAGGGCCTTAGGTTACGGAGTGACAGAGTCAGATTTGCATTTGAAATAATCCACTCTGGCTGCATGCAGAATGGAGAGGATTGGAGCTAACACAAGGCAGACAGAGAGATGGACAGTTAAAACACTGTTCCGGTCAGGTGAGGGGGAGCTAGAGTGAGGCAGGGTGGGAGCAAAGGGGATAAGGAAGGTGGCAAGGACTAGAGATGGTATTAAGAGTTAGAGTCTACAGTATGCTGGATTTGGGGGGGCATGTAGGGGGCTGTGACTGAAGTTGACACAGGGTTGACACCCTAACTCTGACACCTGGCTCTGTGACCGCAAGTCACTCAGCCTCTCTGTGCTTCAGTTTCTTTATCTGTAAAGTGGCAATAAAAATGCTAGGCCCCTCATGGAGATGTTGTGAGCAGTAAGTTAAACCCACATGCAAAGCACCTGGAGCAGTGCCCAGCGCCCAGTGAGCGGTAAACACGAGCTACTGCCTTTATTACTGTCGCCATGGCAAGGGGTCAAGAATGAGCACATGCCTGGCTTTGGCAAAGGCGTTCACTCAGCGTTCCCACCCCCAGAGAAGGGACAGAGGACAGGCAGCTTCAGGTGACTCTGGTGTTTAGTCCCGTTACATGTTTGGGTGTCTGGGGGACATTCTGCGGAGGCAGCTGGATACCATAGGGAACACAGCAGCAGAGGAGCTGTGCGCGTCAGAGGCTGGAGGGAAGGAACCTGACATCTGGGCTGGGTGGAAAAGGAAGTGAGAACGCCAGGAGCTGAGACACTCGCAGGAAGCAGCGTGCAGGAAACGTCTCAGGCCCACGGAGGAAGCTGCGGAGTGCAGATCTGAGCCCCAGCGGGTCTGGTGCAAGGCTGAGCAGTCAGCATGTGCCCATGAGAGCTCGGTTTTGGCCTTGTGCCCACCGGCAACAGGGAGGGTGGCCACGGGCTCCAGCACTCGCTGTCCGGTGGTCGTGTCATGGGAGCCCACCTATGTAATTTAAAGTCTTCCAGCTGCCACATTAAAAAGAGCGAAAGGAACAGGTAAAATTCATTTTAGTAATACATTTTATTTGATCCACTGTATCTGAAGTATTAATCAACATGTAATCAAGAGTTTAAAAAGTAATGATATTTTACTCTTTTTTCATACTAAGTTCCTTCAAAATCTGGCACAGTTTACACTCCCATCAGTCTGCCCAGCACACTGCACAGCATGGCGCGTAGTGTGTTCTGTGAGATCCCTGTGCCCAGCATCCCTGGCTTTCCGGAGCCGTTTGCGTTCAGGGCTCAGCCTCACCGTCCTTGCACAACCTTTGCCCTGACTCGGGCTATGGGAAGCTGTCATTCTACGCACTGCTCACCCTTGCCTGGCTTACTGCGTCCACTGGATTTATACTCTATTTTGGTCACTCCATAGTCTGGCCTTGTAAAATATAACTACAAATTCAGCAAAAGCTCCTGGCAGGCATCAGGTTCTAAGAATGGCCCTAATCTAAAACCACACAAGCCCTTATCAGGAATTTAAGTGAGAGTCACCCTCTTAGGTCCTCCCCAGAGGCCTCAAGCGAACGTGACAGGCGTGGAGGCAGGGCTGTGTACCTTCCACAGTTTGACTAGGAACCGGCCCAACTTTATGCACAATGCCCCCAGCCTGCCTCCCGGGGGTGGTCAGAGACCTCAGCAGCTTCTATCTGCCAGGTGCAGCAAGAGCGCCGGGACGAATTACTCCTTATCCTATCGGTCCACCCGGCCTCCCGGAGAGTCCCTTCATCTTTTAAGACTCCTCCGGCTGAGGTGATAAGATGAAGAATTATCAGTGAAGAGACACTGGGGAGCCAGTTGGCAGGCCGCAGCTGCAGGGGGACAGCTGCGAATTCCCACACACAGTGAGCTGCGGGGAGGAGGGGCAGAGGGGCTGGGAGAGGAGGGGATGCCCACACTGCTCCGCACGCATCTCTACACATTTCAGTCGGTTTTTAAGTTCCTGCAAAAAATGACTTAAGATCAAAGTTTTCTGGTCACACGGTTCAGGTGGTATGTTTGCAGACTGAAGCCGCTGAAAACATTATTATTCCACTGCATAGCCGAATTTTAAAAAAGATTTTTGGATTTGCTTTTCTAAAAATTAACACATTAACACTGGCATTCCTTCAACTCAGCTTTCTCTGTTCTGTTGATTAAAAAGACAATAGGCACACACACACACAACTGTCCAGTCTCCACCACTGTAAACAGATGTGCACCATCTGGGGCTGCTCTTATGGTGATAAGTTACAAATTAATAATGACCCTTCACTTCCTTTTAATCCCACTAATGCCAACATCCAGATTAGCCTCAAAATATCACATATAAAGACTTCTGGGGAAAGCATGCGTCTTAGTAAGAGTGTTTCCATCAGATTTCCTCATAAGATACAATATGTATTTATCATGTGTTTTAAAAGTTAAAAGAATTAGCTGGTGTATCCCTCCATACCATGCCCCTCTCATTTCTTGCAGAGTGAATAAAAACTTTATTCTCTAAAAATAAAAAGTTAAAAAAATTAGTGTGTGACCCCAGACTTATATCCTCCAATTTTATGTTCACAATTATTCAGTGTGGCATCTCAAAATAGCTCCCCTTCTTAAAATAAAAGAGGTACAGCCTCGTTTAAGGCTGTCCCCTCAACACGTCAGCACGGCAGGACATGTGGGGACATGGGAGGAGGGCGAAGAGCTGATGGCCATGAGAGAGGCAGGGCCGGGCTACCCAGGAGGGCTGAGCATGTGTGGTGCCCGAAAAGCCTGACACCCAGAAAACCTTGACATTTAGTATTTCAGAAACGAAACAAAACCGGGTGTGCGGACACTTACTCTCTTACTCTGAGTTGCATGCGGAATGGTGGCCACACCCTGTCGCGCGCAGGGTCTCTCACTCGAGGCCTCATCAGCGCCCAGTCCCACCATCATTTACTCCTTCATCTAAGGCCCCCAGAGCCCCTGCCCTCTGCCCACACACTGAGAATGGCAAGGGACAGAGGATCGGAGAGAGCCACTCTCTCAAGCAGCTCGGTCCACGAGAGCTCCTGGTTTCATATTTTCCTTTTTTTTTGGTACGTCAAACCTGTATGACTTCATTTTTCACATTCTTTTTATTTATGTTCATTTTTTAAAATTTGTATTGACTTTTTTTTTTTTTTTAGAGAGAGGAAGAGAGACATGGATTTGTTGTTTCACTCCTTGACGCATTCACTGGTTGCTTCTTGTTTGTGTCCTGACCGGGGATCGAACCCACCACCGTGGCATACCAGGCCAACACTCTAACCAACTCAGCTCCCCGACCAGGGCTTCAAAACTTTCTTTTAAAAGAAAAAAGGATCTTCATTTCCAACAAAATCTGCACACTACCAAGCAATGAAGTAGTTCCCTTTATACCTCAGGGATACGCAGACTCCTCTAAAGCTTTAAACACTCAGCCAGAGGCCAAGCGTTCCCACTGTAACTGCCCTCCCCCGCAGCACCACCCTGCCGGAAACCCAAATCACTCCCCAGGAGGACTGTCCTTTCTAAGGCAGAGGATCTGCAGCAAAGAAGGTGGAGTCTGCACGGGTGTCAGGTGTTGCAGGTGACAGCCTCCCAGGCCCTCTTGCCAGGCCTTCAGCACAGCTGCAGTTTTATCTCTAATCATGTGATTATCTCACTACCGCCCCCTCCCCCCACTACGCTGGAAGTCCTCTCTGTTCACCAATGTAACCCCAGGGCCTCACGCACAATTAAAGAAAGGGAGAGTTTGAGAAATCTGAAAAAAATTGCATTTAAACATTTCTCTAATTGTGGCTAAAAATGAGTTATAGAAAAACTTCTGTGTCTCTGGATTCTGTTTCTAAAAACGTTCATTTTCTTTGAAAAATGACTCGCTTATGACTTAAGTGGGTTGTGATCTAGAGTTTCTCAAAACTTCTGGAGTTCACAGATGGGTAATGGGGTCGATCACCCCGAAAGGGGCAAAGTAATCCCCCACTTACCTCCCAGGGAGGCGAAAGCACTGGGACGAATTGGAAAGGTTAAGATTGTTTTTGCTTCACATGGCAAAAACATTGACAGCGAAATAAACTTGCCTAAAGCAAATGATGTTTTAAAATTAACATAAGTACAAAATACAAAATAGCTATGTCTTTGGCTAGAGTTCATTTCCAATAATAAGCGATGGGGAAACCCCAGCGGTTTTGAGAATGCTGACATAGCCAAAGAGGAAGAGACCCGAATTTCTAAGGAGACACCGCTCCCCCGGGTAACGCGGGTCAGGCTAACCAAACAAACATAAAACGGATCTTCAAACAGGTGCCCAGCTCACCTGGAAAGGCTTAGCCATTCCTCTGAGAGGTGAGCGCTCCGTCCAGCACTTCTCGGTACGACTCCGCAGGTAAAAAGGCCACCCCTTCCCTCCTCGCGGCGCTGCGAGCCGCCCAGGGTCTCGCACTGCCCCCCGTCGGAGGCCCCGGGACCACGCGCTCCGTAAGGTGTGCTGGCCGGCCCAGGGGAACGCAGAGGACGAGCACCGGAAGGGCCCTACCTGCCAACCTCCGGCGTTCGGGGTACGCCAGCCCCAGGAGCTTCCGGGCCTCCGAGCGCCGGGCCGCCGCGGGGCGCAGCCGCGAGTCGTCTTTAGGGTCCGCTGCAGCCGCGGGCGACGCCGGCCCGCGGCGCCAGGCCTCGCCCCCGGCGCGGCGGGCGAGGGCTGGGCCGCCAGAGAGCACAGCGCGCGGGAGCCGGAGGGCTCCGGGGGACCGCGCCCACAGCCCCAGGAGCCGCGCGAGGCCCGCTCCGCCGCCTGGGCCTCGGGGACCCCAGCCCGGGCAGCAGCTCGTCCAGCAGCACGGGCCGCGCGCGGCTCCCGCACCCGCGAGGAGCCCGGGCCCCGCTCCCCAAAGCCGCGGCGGCCCCAGGCCAGTCGGCTGCAGTTGGGACACTGGGGCGCGGGCGGCCGGTGTCCACGCGAAGGCGAGCGGGCCCCGCTTTGCGAGCAGCCCCAGCGGCCAGGCAGGGGGGCCGCGCATGGTGCCGCGTCCGAGCCGTGAGTCTCAGCCCACCTGGCCCGGCGCGCACGGAGCCCGAGGACCCTCCCGGCCCGGCCGAGCGGAGGGCGTGCACTCGGCGCCGCCCGCCGCCCCGCCCGCTGTCACCAGCAGTCACCCGTTTCATCAGGCCCGCGGCCCAAGCGCCCGCCTCGGGCCGCGCACCACGCCCCCCAGAGAGCCCACGGCGGACGCGGGCTTTCCCCCAGCTCATGGCGCCCCCCACTGGGCGCCCGAGCGCGCGGCTCGCGGCCGGGGAGGTCAGAGATGAGAACGAGGGAGGCGGTGAGCACCACCGCGCCAGCGCACTAGCGCGCAGGGAAGCTTTTTCACGCTTCTCAGTCCCCTCCCCTCAGAACCTGGGAGAGGCGCGAGCCCTTTCTCACGCCGGCGGTCTCAGCGGAGCGCGCAGACGCGATCACACGATGCCCGGCGCGAGGATGTGGCCGCAGGACTGCGAGGTGGCCAAGGCGGGCGACTAGTCTGCAGCCGTGGTGACTCCAGCGGGGACGGGTCCTGTCACCCAACGTCCCGATGCCGAGCACAGGGCCGAGGGGTAGGGACACGGCTGAGAGAACATCGCTGCGGGTCAGCTCAGTTCTGAAAAGAGTTGCGGGGAGTTGTTTAGTGAAGTGACATTTAGATAACTTTGAGAACGGAAAGAGATCCCTTTATAGCGTCGGCCAAAGTGCAAAAGCAGGCGTGGTGGAGGCACTCTGGCTGCTCAGAATGGAGACCAATCAGAGTGCAATGTATTTTAATTCACGTGCCAAGAAAGCCGGAGGAGAGGGTCTCCAAACCCATCAGGTCACAAGGAGGCCTCGTGGTGGGGGCGTCTACGAGCTAAGGGATGCTCAGCGACCAGCCTGGTTCTTAATTTGAGTCGTGGTTGAGAATTGTGGATAGCTCTTTATTGACTGGTAAGTATTTTCAGGGCCAGGCACTTGCTTCAATCTCCAGATATATGGGTTCGGAGGGGAAAAACACCCCTCAATAATTAAGATAAATATTTTAATGCAAAAATCAAAATTATTGCAAAAAAAAAAAAACAGGCATGATAAGCAGTATGTCAAACAAATTCATGATTCTCCCCTGCACTTGCAGGATCCGGCCTCTCCTCACCCTAATCTCAGCCCTGAAAATCTTATTTACAAAGGCAGGCAGTTAGCAGCTGGCCTACTGTGCCAGTTTTTAAATTTTTTTTATTTTTGCATTAAAATATAATTTACTTGATTACTGAGATTTTTTAGGGCCTCCTCAAATTTCATCCCCAGAAGAAAGCCTCACTTACCTCAGCCTAGTAGGGGTCCTGTTAGGTAGTAAGGAGTGTAAATTTTTTTAGGGAAACTATTGATAATAGTGTGGAATTATTAGGTTAGCCAAAAAGTCAGTATGTTTTTTTCCTGTAAAATAAAAGACACATTTTTCATTTTCACCAAGAGCTTTATTGATTTGGATATTTTGAGTACGTTGCTGTCTCCTGCTACTGGCTTCTAGTGGGTAGAGGCCAGGGGTGCTGCTAAACACCTTCCAATGTATCAGACAGCCCCACAGCAAAGAATTATTTGGCCAAAATGTCAATAGTACCAAGGAATTTCACAAACCACTTTTGACACATTGGGTCAGTCACAGCACCTTCTGCATCAACACTAATCTTGTGTGTGTGGTTTCAGCTGCATTTTTACCTTTCTTGAAATCATAAAGCATGATACATCAAAAATGTTGCATGTTTTCTTCCATCTTTAACATTAAAATGGCTGCACAAAAATTCACCAATGTTGGTAAGTTTTTTTAAATGCAGGCTGATATGACAGCCATAACAATACAATCTAACAAGATTGTTTCCAATGAAGTTAAAGACAACAAAGCACTACTACAGCCACCTATGGGAAAAAAAACTAAAAAGAACTTTTTGGCCAACCCAAGAAATCGTGGTTGAAATGTTCTGGTGAAGTGAGTAGGAGGCATGCCACCCTCTCAATTCTCACCTCTTGCTTGGTGGCAGGCACAGCGTCCCCCCAAATTAACCACAGTTTAGGTTAGGTTCTCAATGGTGTCTGACCTCTGGAATGCAGGCTATAGATTAAGATCGACACCACTGATCTGTAAGTAGGCACGTTGCTTCTGGGAAAGATTTTGTTAGGTGGCTTCTGAAAAGAAGGGAGATAGTTTTCATACCCAGCATTATGCATCCTGTTACCTCCCTTTTGAGTCCACCAGAAATAATGTGGAAGCATGCCATTCTCCCCATAGGAGAGAAAGTAACAATTTTAACTCACTTACTGTGGGCAGGATTTGAACTCACAAGTGACTTACTGTCACTTTCCTACTTGCCAGAAAACTGTTGCTGCTGCAAGGTCTGGGGGAGGCAGGACTGGCCTTTGCTTTCTGCCTTCCCCATGATGATGTCCCCCAGGCTTTTTCATACAGCACTCCCTGAGGCCTGGAGTCAACAGACTGTAGCCAATTAAAAGATAAAAACAATAACAACAACACTTTTTTTCACTTGACAATTTTGTTAGGGATAATTATTTTCTGACTGATTTTTAGAAATGCAAACAAAAGTTCTAGGCTAGCTATCATATAATATGTGAGGCGAGAGTGATTTACTAGCACAAAATATAAAGAAAATGTCCATGGCTCTTAAAAAATACAATGGGGGAATGAAGTAGGGAGTAAATATTGGCAGGAGGACTTAATGTAGTCATCATGTTAAAAAAATGACTATATATAGTCAGTACAAAACATATACATACTCATACATATTCAAATTGTAAAAGGTCATAATAAGGCAAAGCAGTAACATGTATTCCCACCTGAAAATAAGGATAACTTGTCGCTGCCGTTTTAGAAATAGGATACAATTCCTTGGCCACTGAAAAGGGCAAGAAATGCTCTAAGGTGTGCTTGGGGAAGAAAGAGGCAAAGCACTTAGATATGAGTGGATTAATAGGAAAAATACCACAGCAAAGCAAGGAAAGGTTGCGTGTGAATTCTGAGACTCTGAGACAGCAAGCAAGAGTTCAAATCCTGCCCACAGAAAGTCAGAAAGGGCTCTTGGTGGAGGTGTGAGTGCACCAAGCAGTAAAATCCGGCCCTGGGTGAATAGAGTTTTAATAGGTTTAGTGGACCACAGATGTCACATTCAAAAAGGACTTCTTTTGACCAACACTTGAGGGCAGTTGGGATCACTTCAAGAACAGTTCCACCTGTGGGTTTTTGTCCCTCTCAAAGGGTGACAAGGGGGACATGAGGACACCAGGAGGGGCCCCTGGAGCACAGTAGCACAAGAAGCAAACAAAAGTCTTCTGGCCTGCAGTCTGTGATCTGACTGGGGGGGTGGGGGTGTCATGTGACCCTCCTCAGGACATGTCTTTTTCTCTAAACTCAAGTGTGCAGCCCCCACTGTCAAGGGCAGGATGGCAGGTTGATGGCTGAAGGTAGACCATGCAGACTGTGACGTGCAAACCAGGGCAAAGTGCTTTGTAAATGCCTCTGAAGTCCGACAGAAGCTTCAGGTTAACTTCACTGTGTGCTTACGGCGATGGTTGAAGCTGTCACTTTATCTCCTAGGAACGTGGCTCAGGCAGGCTGAAGGCAACGTATGTAGAAGGTGCAGCATCTTTGGCCTCACATTCTCTCTCTCTCCCTCTCTCTCTCTCTCACACACACACACACACCCCTTCTCCCAAAAGATTCTAGAGAAATGTTGTTACGGTTTGAATTGTGTCCTCACAAAATATATATGTACATATACAGGGGAGGGCAAAAGTAGGTTTACAGTTGCTTGTATGGAAAATAATATGATAATTAGTAAATAATAATACAAGAATAAGCTCTGTGTTTTGCAGATTCACAACTGTAAACCTACTTTTGCCCCACCCTGTATATGTTGAAATCCTACCCCCAGTAACTCAGAATGTGACCTGATTTGGAAATAGAAGTGTGGCAGATATAATTAGTTAAGGCAGAGTCACACTGGGCTGGCAGTAGGGTATCGCTATGAGAAGATGGCCATTTGAAGACACAGACACACAGGGAAGATGCCCTGTGATGCTGAGGACAGCTCGGGGCCGAGGAACACCAATGGTGGCCAGCAAGTCATCAGAGGCCTCCGGGGCAGCTCTGCACATGCCCATGGACCGTGCCCTAAGATGCACAGCACAAACAGGCAGGTGCTCCACTGTGTGTGTAGGACTGTATATTTGTGTAAAAAGTGAAAACACACACGTTCACATGCTTTTATAGTCATATGTGCACAGAATGTATTTGGAAGGATTCAAAAGGGACAGTGGTTATCTCTGGGGAGAACTGAATAAGGGTAGGTGTCCTTTCATAACTTCTGGATTTTTACCATCTATTCAAAAATAAGTTAAAAATATGATTGAAATTAAGAAAACACTGAAAGATAACCTGCTGTATAGGGGGAAAAAAGGGAAGAAGAAAAATTTAAAGATACCAAAGGATTACATAGAAGAAGAATGTGTGTGCCCTGGCTGGGTAGCTCAGTTGGTTAGAGTGTTGTCCCGATAGGCCAAGGTTGCGGGTTCGAGCCCCAGTCAGGCACATACAGGAGTCAACAGATGTTCCATCAATAAGGGAAGCAACAAATCAATGTTTCTCTCTAAAATCAGCACATAAAAAATTGAAAATAAAAGAGAAATGTGCTTGGCACGTTTGTTCAAATTTTTAAAGAGAAAATAACTTCCATAGTATATAAGCTATTCTGAAGCATAGAGACCTGGCTGGTGTGGCTCAGTGTACTGAGTGCTGGCCTGTGAACTGAAAGGTTGCCGGTTGCATTCCCAGTCAGGGCACATGCCTGGGTTGCAGGCCAGGTCCCCACTAGGGGGCGTGTGAGGGGCAACCCATCAATGTCTCTCCCACTCCTTCTCCCTCCCCTCCCTTCTCTCTAAAATTAAATAAAATCTTTAAGAAAATCTATTCTCAAGCATAGAGAAAAGACTTCTTAACTAATTTGATGACATTCATTAGTCCTGCTATTCATATCTAAGATAGCCATAAAAACAAAACAAAAAATACATGAAAATGGAAAAATTCCCAGTACAATAATAGCAAATAATGCCCAGCAGATTACTTTTAAAAACATTATTACTATGCTGACATGGAAAGAATAGAACTGTGACATTGCACGATGCTCTCTGCCCTGCTAAGGAACATCTACATCAAATCACCGGCTCACATCACACTGAGTGCTGAGACACGGGACACGCTGTCATCTCAGACCGAAATGAGATGAGGATGTGGTCCTCACTGCCACTGTTACCCAGCATGCCGCAGGTCCCAGACAGCGCAGGAGACGGCGAAGGCAAAGGAGGCACAGTTATCAGCAAGAAAGAGGTAAACTTATACATACGTGTGGACGATAGTCTTGTCTACCTGAAGACACAGAGAGTCCAGTGGAAAAATAATGAAAAGAGAATTCTCCGAGGCGGTTGACTCCAAAGCCGATGAAACCACAGTGTTCCTGTACGTGAAGGTAAAGAAGTAAAGAGCCCACTGCCCCTCCCAACGGCGTTAATAACTGCAATACGAATGTAACATACATAAGAATCAAATCAAAAGGGACATACAAGACCCAGGTGAAGATAACAACAAAATGTTTCTGAGGGAGAAATAAGAAGACTCAAATAAAATGTTTTCCTGAAAAAACATTCTCCTGGATGTGAAGAACAATGAGTGATAATAGTAATATAATGATGTAATTATGTGTTATGATATATAACCAATTCTGTGTGAAGTAATTTATACATGATTACAGAACTTTTTCAATTTTTTTTGTTTTGTTTTGTTTTTAAACAAGTGAAGAAGCTGCAGCGGGAGCTATAAAGCAGTTTGCCCAAGATTGCAAAAAGTGTAGGCGGCCCACCAGGATCTGAGTTCTGGCAGTCCGTTTCTAGATCGTATGTCTAACAGCCAAGTCAGTTCCTTCACACCAATTTATACATCTAACATCATTCCAACTAAACACTCAAAGGTATTTTTTTTAACATCCTGAAGTGAATCTAGAATCTAAGAAAATAAAGAAGCTGGCCAATGAAATATAATGCTTCCCATACATATTCCAAAAAATATATGAAGATATATGAAGTAACAGAAAGAACAAATAAAACCACACCTATACCATAGTTACAAACCTCAAGTTACCAGTAAATAGAAAGATAAATACCAGTTTCTACCAGAGCTATCTTTCCAGCTTCTGCCACAAGGATTTGAACAGAAATGGGGAAGGACTCCAGAAAAAAATGTGAAAAAAAAATCAAAGTTGTCATAATAGGGAGAGGGATTCTAAAATTCACCTAAAATCAGAAGAGGGAGAAGAAATTCAATTAAAATATAGTTTTTTTTTTAAAGAAGAGTTATAGTGGATTAAAACACTGACTGCAGGAAATAGCTTAAAAATGAACAGGACTCAAGGTAATTGCCCCAAAAAGAAAAAAAGATGGAAAAAGACTGTAAAAAGAAAGGATAAGTATTTTTTTTTTGAGATTTGAGTGGTACATAGGAAAGAGGGGGGAATAATTTAGAATCCTGCAAGAACCAAAATCAAAGATCATACAATCCTCCCTTTCTACTCCAAAAAGAAAGACATCCGTGAAATAAATTGCACTTTACTCCTCTGACCAAAGAGGGCACTCTTGAACTAGCAATCTTACAACCGAACCCCAAACCACCAGCACTCTTCACAGAGAGTTTTCATCAACCGGAGAAACTATTCTAAGTAGGAAATAGAAAGGGAAAATCAAAACACTTCAGCTGATAAAAATTTCTTCCCTCAAAATGAACACAAAGCAGAAGGAAATTGTAATGCTATACACGAAATTAAACGGAATATCTCCTAACAAGCATTTGGGATACAAAAAACACATTGAATCAGAAATTAATAAACTAAGAACCAAATAGATTTAAAAAAACAGTAAGAAAGGAAATGAATTGCTTGAACTTAAAAAAGAATTGGAAAAATATCATCTCAGAATTGAACAATGAATGATAAAGTACTCAAGGAAAAATAGTTTCAAATAAAAAATGTAATAAGCAGCATTGAAAAGAGTCAGGAAAACAACTAACAGAATAAAAATGAGAAAAAGAAAAAAGGCCAGAATGTAAGTGGCTGACATGGAAAACAGGTGAAGAAGGTCCAGAGTTATTATAATTGGAGAAGCAAATCAATACAATAGACCAGAACTAGTATGTCAACCTATAATCCAGGAAAACATTCCAAGAACAAAAACAATCTGAATCTCCTGTTTAAAGAGTCCACAACTATTGGAGAAAATGGACACAGAAAGGGAATGAAAAATTCTAAGACATGGAGTTTAACGACACCATGAAGTGGGATTCACTTTAGCGGGGCTCTGGCGCCTGCCAAATTGGTTCTTAAAGGGTGTCATTTGCATAGCTGGTAGGGTGGTGCTCTGGTGTGGTCTGAAGCTGTCACCAGGTGTGTTGCTTCTGGGACCCCTTGGGAGGGGCTCCAGTGCAGGCCAAGGTCAGTGGTGGCCTGTGCCTGACCCAGGCCCACTGGCAGGAGCTACAAAGTGATCTGCAGTAGGTAGCTGCTTGTGCCGAGCTTGGAGGTGCCAGGGAGCAGCTGTGAATGGAGGCCACTGCCACTCGGCTGGGCCTGGGGCTGCTTTGGCAAGAGGTCTGGGGCATGCCAAGGCCAGACGCCGCGTCTGAGAAATTTCTGGAAGGCCGGCTGTTGGTGAGGAACAGCGGCTGAGGGCTCCTGTGGCCCTCGGGTGAGGAGGGGGCTCTGGGAATCACTGGGGTGGGGTGAATGGTGTCAGCCAGATTATTGGAGCACTTAGAATTGTCGCTGGCCTGCGCCTGCTGGTTGGATGGGGAGAGGACTCAACAAAGAAACAATGGCACCTGCAAGCACTTCGGTCACCAGAGGGAACTGCCCTTATCCCTGTTCCTCCAGTCCTCCCCCTGGAGCTAGTCAGTTCGGTTCCTCCCTGAATGTCCCTGGTGCTTTCTGAGCTGCTGCCCCAGAGCTGGAGGTCCCAGTGAGTGCGTCTGGGAGAAAGTGAGTCTGGCAGTAAGTCCAGGGCGGGCCCTGTCGGAGAAACTCCTGGTGCTCCAGACACCCTCTGTGCAACTCACCTGCACCCAGAGAGGATGAACAGCGTGCTCCGGCCAGCACATCTGTTGTCAAAGCTGTGTTGTGAACAAAATCCAGTGCAGAAATATTAATCAGAGTAAGTTTAAATAAGTCATATTGGTTCATAAGCTGGTGCCTTGACTTAACCACCTTCCTCCCTCTCCCTTGTCTTTCCCTCCTCCTGCCTGTGAGCCTTGAGAAAGGGCCAGCCCCTAGGACTTCTGAGCCCAGGCCCTCACCTTGTCCTGTCCACAAGCAATGGACTTTGTCTCTACCCTTCCCACTCTGGACTCCTCCCAGCAGCATTCAGAGAGGCCCCTGTGCAGCAATGTCCAGTCCGCCTGTGATGGCCTCATCAATGCCCATGAAACCAACCAGTGAGTTGTGACTGATAACCAATATGAGAAACTGTCCATCACAGTCCATCACACGTGGAAATGTTTTCTTTCACGCACCACCCTCTTGAGTCTCAAATGTAATTACAACTTAAAAAAAATATTTCTGGAATAAACACAATGAACTTCACTTATGTTGTGAAAAGCATTTAAGTCTAGCCCTGGCTGGTGTGGCTCAGTGGATTGAGCACTGGCCTGTGAAGCAAAGGCTTGCAGGTTCGACTTCCAGTCAGGGCACATGCCTGGATTGTGGGCCAGGTCTCCAGTAGGGGGTGTGTGACAGGCAACCACACATTGATGTTTCTCTCTCTCTCTTTCTCCCTTCCCCTCTGTCAAAAAATAAATAAAATCTTTTTAAAAAGTATTTAAGTCTAACAAAACAAAATAAAGTTGAACATCCAAGTGACAAGAAAGCACGTTCATCATTTGATGAGTTTAAAAATTGCTGCATAAAATAAGGCGCCCCTTGTAGTCAACGAGCCTTAGACTCAGTATCACAGTGTCTGCGCATCACACTAGGTCACAGTGTAAAATTCTGTCGGTTGGGTCTAAAAGTGGGAAAGCCCCTGCTTCGGAACTTTCCCTAAAACAAACAAAAACAAAACAAACAGCAAATGAAACAAGTCTTTCTTGATTCCACGTCTCAGTGTCTGCCCCCTTTCAAGTGTTTCAAGATCTGTCTGCACCGCTAGCTCCTCTGCTTCCCACTTCTGCATCAACATTTTACTTTTAGAACCATTTAAACCCAATGATATGAAACTTCTCTGTGCAACCTAACCAACAGTGCTCAAGTTCAAACGGGTAACACCCCGGCATCCCTTCCTCCCTTCCTGGTGGGTCAGGAGCCCCACTGCCCAGTGTGGTTTTGTTGCTTTTGGATACATACTGAAATACATAGTTAGTTTGGTTTGATTTGAATTCTACATGGCATCCTTCTGTAGGAATAGTTTGTGTTTCTCTTCACTCAGTACTGAAGGTCGCTCCTTAATTTCAAATGCATAAAAAGAAGGTGCACATTATTCTGGGGAGCATCTGAGATCTTGCTCCCCTGGCCTGTGTTTTCTGTTTGGCTCAAATAAACTCATAAAAATTCTCAACAAAGCGAGACACTGCAGTTACATCCATGCCATTGCCTATAACTCTAATCTGTTCATTCTTCTTTTAGGGTTTATCAGAATATGACTATGCAATGAAGTACTTACCTTTCATGTGGTTTAGTGTGGTCCCAGCATTGGGAAATGATGGACAATGTTGCCCTGGACATTTGCACACGTGGACCCTGGTGAACGTAAGCGTGCATTTCTGGGCCCGTGGTGGGACTGCCAGTAATGACAGAGCATGCTACTGTTCCACTTTGCTGTGTGACACCACACTGCTGCTAGCACAGGTCATGAGTTGCATTCTCACCCTCATAGGGGGGTCCTGATGCACCGACGCTTGGCTTTGCCAGGCTCTGCAATGTTGTTGGTCTGATGGGTGCGTGATGACGGTATCTCGCTGTTTGAAATTTGCATTTCCCCGACTAATACCAGGTTGAGTACTTTTTAATTTGTTTGTTGGCCAGTTGGGTTTTTGTGAAATGTTTCCCTTTAATACTTTTGCCTTTTTCCCCTATTGACTCACTGATTTGTAGTTCATGTGTTTTAGAATTCTGAAGATTGTTAAGACACTAGTCTCACATGGTTCAGTTGAGAAATGAACACAACTGAGAAACTCAGTTCCTCCGTTATATTATCCATATTTGGAGTGCTCAGTAGCTCCATGTGGCTGGCAGCTGCCTCACCAGACAGCGGGGGACTGCGGAAGCTGTTCGTGCTCCCAGCAGCGTCCGTAGGACAAGACAGACCACAGAGCACTGCACTGCGTGGCATAGCCGATTCCCATGCGCAGCGCTGCTCTGGACATGTCTGTTGCTCAGGTGTTCCCTCTGCCTTCTCACGTCCGTGGCCTGTCTAGGACTTCTCTTTGTGCTTTTGATGAATGGATGTTTTTGAATTTAATCTCCCTTTTGGGTTAGGGCTTTTTCTTTTTTTAAAGGGTTTATTTATTTTTAGAGAGAGAGGAAAAGGACAAAGAGAGGGAAACATCAATGTGTGGTTGCCTCTCATGCGCCCCCTGGCCCACAACCCAGGCATGTGCCCAGACTGGGAATCGAACTGGTAACTCTGGTTCTCAGGCCAGTGCTCAATCCACTGAGCCACATGAGCCAGGGTGGGCTTTTTGATTCTTTAGAAATGTCTTCCAATCCAAAGGTCACAAGGGTATTCTTTTAAATTGTTTATATGCCTGCTTTTCACACTGTGGCCTTTAATTTACCTGAAATTGACTTTTGTGTCTAGCAAAGCAGGGGCCCAATTTCACTTTTTTTTAAAAATTATTTGTTTGCTATGGATTTAAAGATTTTATTTTTATTTATTTATTTTTAGAGAGGGAAGGTAGGGAAGGAGAGAGAGAGAGAAACATCAATGTGCGGTTGCTGGGGGCCGTGGCCTGCAACCCAGGCATGTGCCCTGACTGGGAATCGAACCTGCAATGCTTTGGTTCGCAGCCCGCGCTCAATCCACTGAGCTATGCCAGCCAGGGCTTTCACTTTTTTCTTCTGGATAGCCAGTTGTGTTACTTAGCACTGTCCTTCCTCCATTCTTGCATGTGTCACCTATTATAAATGAAGTGCCTAGATTTATTAACCTTCCCACCTTTCAGCCCATTCCGGGCATTTTCCATTACTCAAGCCTCAGTGCTCATGCTAAGCTTGTTGGCTGCCTCCCCACTAAATCTGATGGACATTCGTTAGTCCTCACCTCACTTGAATCCCCGGTTCATCAGCACAGCTGACCACTCCTGTTTTTATGTGCTTCATCCTCTTGGCCCCGGGGACAGTGCCCTCTCACTTTTCTCTGTTGTCTGGCTGCCCCTCCTCCCTGGCCTGTAAATGCTGGAGCATGTCATGGTAGTCTCGAAGTCCCATCTCCTCCCGCTCTATGTTCTTATTCTCAGTAATCCCACCTATCTGCAAGGCTTCTAACTCCATCTACATGCCATTGACTCTTGTCCTTGTCAGGTTACATGATGAACACCAGGCCTAATCCAAACTGGAGACGTTTGATGAGGCATCTAGATTCCCCCCTTGCTCTTAAGAGTGAGGAATAGAAAGTGAGCTCACATTCCCTCAAGACACGACTGAGGGGAGCCCGGCCCTCATCGCTGTCAGCAGTCCCCACGCAGCCACGGGCAAAGCCTGCCTGTGACACACCCACCCGAGTCATGCAGCAGAGCGGAAGCACGGCGTGAGGGGCCCTTGGATTGCACACAAAACCTGCTTGACCTCTGCTTTGTTACGTGAACCAATGATTCCTCATTTTCAAAACCACTGGGAGTCAGATTTCTGTCTCAAGTGGGGTAAAGCCCCCTAATGCACACAGCTCCTAAAGTAGCAGGTCAGCCCAGGCCTCTCTGCTGAGCTGCAGGAGTGCCTCTCCAAATGCCCATCCCACCTGGTTCTCATAAAGCACCTCACAGCTAGGAGGTCCCATGCTCCACTCTTGACCTTCCTCTAGTAGTTTCATCACCATGAAGGGCAACCTACCCACTGAGCTGTTCATGCCGGAAACACGTAGGCCGGCCGTGAACCCCTTCCTCCCCACCCAGGCCAGGGTGAAGTCCAGCCCAATCCACCTCTAAAACAGTCACAGGCTTGCCCACTTCTCTCCACTGCCACCGTGGCCAGGCCAGCCCATCACCCGCATCTCTCCCCTGGATGCCTGCAGTGACCTAAGTGGTCTCCTCATTCTCACTCACACACCCTTCAGTGATTCCTTAGAGCTGCTAGGGGTTTAAAATAATCAGCAACTGTTCCACATTCTCTAAGGTGGCAGTTATAAGAATGAGTTATGAAGTGTGCAGAAGGGTTAATTATCTATTGCTACACAAGGAATAACTCCAAACTTGAATGGTTAAAGCCACATTTGATGTCTCCCAGTTTGTGTAAGGTGGAAATCGGGTGGACTTGGCTGGGCGCCTGTGTCTCAAGGTCCAGCAGGGGCCAACACTGAGATGCCAGTCGGGGCTGCAGTGGCACCTGAAGGCCTGGCTGGGGCAGCTGTGCCCAGGCTCATCCCTGCAGTTGCTGGCGGGACTCAGGTCCTCATGTTTCGGCAGGAGGCCACTTTCAGTTCACGGCCCCGGGCGCCAGTCTATAGGGCACATGGCAGCGGGCTTCCACCATCAGCGGAGCCCTGTACTGAGCTCGGCACAGACCAGGCTCAGGAACTGTTGCTGAGTGATCCGCTGTCGAAGTGGAATTCTGGCTCTCAGCGTGAGGTCAGTGTCGCCCCGTTGCCAGTGACATTGAGGCAGAAGTCAGACTGCATGACCTCCCTACCCTGCCCCTTGCAATGGCTCCCATCCCTCCTGGTGTAAGACCCCAGCTCCAGACAGTGGCCCGAGCCCTGCCCACTACCCACACCCCTGTCCTGCTGTCCTGTTCCCGGCCACACTGCTCAGCCCCAGTGGACATCTCTGAGTGTATGGGGTCTTCCCACGGTGGGTGGACACCATTCCTTCCCAGCTCTGCCTGGCTACCTCCTCCTGTTTGCCCCCCGGGGCTCAGCTCAATTATTTCTTCAGGGAGGCTTCTTGGAAAGCTTAGCCTGAATTAGATCCCTGGGTGTATTCTTCCAGCATGACAAGTGCACTCACTGGTGTTTGGAATTATATATTCACGGCATTATTTGATTAATATCTGCTCCGTCTCTGAACTATAAGCTCAATCCATGGACTGTTATCAGTTCTGCTTGCCACTGTATTTCCACCCACTGACAAAATGTCTGAGGGCATGACACATAGTTAATAATTAAGATGCTTCTTTTTAGCCATTTCAGACAATCATAGGAAGTATCAAAGTGGTCCTTTAATAAATCAAGTGACAAGGAACATCTGGATTCCTTCAATTCTATAATGAAGATTTTGTTTACCACGTGGCAGTTTCAGAGTCATCTGGTTGCTATGTAGGTGTTGATAATATGAATTTTTAGTGGGGTCTGAGCATAGATTCAATAGACACTCTTCTAAAATATGCAACTGAAAGCCAAGTTGAAGTACAGACTAAGTTTTTAATCCATATACTTAAATACCAATCTGGGCAATAGCAAAATGAGAAGCCTACATACTCAAATATTTTTTATACAACCGAGACATTTTTAATACACAGATAAAACAAATGAGAAGTTAGTATTCATATCCTTAGAAGCTGGACCTTGAATTTAAAAACTTGAAGTGATTTCCTATTTTGTCTGTCTTCATTACTTTCCTTTATCCTAATTTTCTTTCTTTCTTTTGACCAGTCTACTTCTAAATTAACATTAGTCAGATTTTCTGAGCCTGACAGTCTAAGAAATTTCAGCTGTTACCCCGTCCCCCCCCATACACATTGAGAATATTTATCACTGTGGTTCAAAATAACTGAATACTCTAAAGTTTCTTTATTCCAAAAATAAATAATATAGGTTTTCTCAGCTTTAGGTATCTCAAATACAAAACGGTAACATCGCCAGTCCTGTCCACACCACAGGAATGCTCTGAAGATAAAGCACGTGAGACAGCAACCTGGGGGATGCCCACGGGGCTGGGCATCCCGTGGACACCCCCGCACACACACACCCCTCACAGTGTCTCCTCAGACACTGGGGACATTGAGACAGGCATTATATAAAGTTCCATTACCCCACCTTCAAATGAGCTTGCAACAGAAGTAAAAAAAAAAGGCCAAACACACAGATCATTAAGCGCTTCAATTGAAATCACAAAGTATATACATGATTGATAATGTGAAGACTGACCAACCTAATACATTTGCGTCTAATCAAAGAAGTCCTGCATTAAAAGACAAACACAAAACCTTCCAAATCGGTGATCTTTCCACTTCTGAGAATGATTCCGTCCAATTTATAAATTTCATTATTTCTAGCAGTACACCAACAATCTAACATAAGTACCCACTTATTATAGCTAAGAATGCATCTGAATTCTAGGTTTTTCCCGCAGACCATGTGGAAAGCAATGCTGTCTGGCTAAGTTGCCAAAGGATCCTTCTTACAATGTCTCAAATACATATTTGTATCTATAAGGAACATTTCCTATTATTTAGCACCTTAGGCTCAAGTAAAAAAGTTTTTTGGCACAAAATTCTAGAGTATTCCTGTTTAATTTCCTGATAATTCTGGTGTCCTTGCAGAATGTTACATATTTGAGTACATTTTAAAAATTCTGGCATCATTTAAATCTTTGAATGAGTCCATTATTTGGAATTGTTCAATAAATAATCTGAATTAAATAACACAGGTCTTATGCCCCTTAGCAATTTCATAATTTGATTTTTAAAGAAAACTGGAAGTAGAATCTTACAAAATAACTCTAAATGGCAAAATATATGTTGTCCCTGGTCAGCAACTGGCAATCCTGGATGTAGAAACGGTGTTAAATGCTATGATAGTCCCCGTGAACACCCGGAGAGCTGGGGTTCAAAGTCAGCGGGACAGACCATGCAAGCGGGCGAGAATGAGCGCAGGCGCGTCCTCCGGGGTGGGTCTGACCTGCGGACCGCTGCCGCCCAGAGGGGCAGCTGCACAACAGGCCACACACTCTCTCCTCACAGCTTAAATGAGATGCCAACACTTTGTTTGGAAACTAAATACATTTTAATAGAAAACAAAATACAAAATAACTCTTTTCAGAAAACAGAAATATTTAATCCTTTCCCCACAAACTGGAGGTTGCTTCCTCCTCCAAGTTTTATATGCGTTCATCCATCCTTATAATTTTTCCACGAAGGGCTGGTTAAACTGCTGCTACAGGAGGTGGAAGCAGGTGAGCTCCAGGAGAAAAAGGCTGAGAAAGCCACACCTCGGAATAGATGCTCATTTGGAAATTCAGCATTTTCTCATTCTATCTTTCGACTTACCGCCTCAGATTACTGTCATTTCTTTATGACAATATGGCCTTTCAGGGAGAACCGTTCACAGAAGCGCAGCCGCGAAGAGAATCTCATTCCCACCATCCCTGCAGGAGCCCAAGGCGTTCTCGACCAGGCCGCCCACCCTCGCGATCCACTGTGCTACGAAATTCTCTGAATTCCCTGAACCTCGAAAATCCCCAGTATCACAGCCAGTGTCAGGAGTCGGACCTGAAAGATGGGAGCAGAGGAGACCCTCTGCCAGTGCTCGGTTTCCTCTTCTCAATAATAATAATAATTACTATAATTATAATAATAATAAAAAATCCTGTTCTCTATAATTATGGGAAAGGAAAGACCTTTTCCAGGGTGACCCTGGCCTCCCCTCTGTGCCTTGTCCCCACCCCTGCACCCCTACACCAGTGGGGATCCCCTTCTGCCCGGCGGCTGACGGCACGCGACCCCGAGGCACCACTCCGCCTGAGAGCCCTCTGTGACCGTCCTGGGACCACACTTGGCAGCCGGCTGCGGCAGCAGCGTCGCGGTTTCAGAGGGGAGAGCGAGATGGACATGGAGGTGCTTGCGCCGGGACAGAGAGGCATCTTTGCAAGAGCTTGCCGTCCGACCCCCAGGGTGTCTCAGTTCTTGATCCCAGGTCTGCTCATCGCCCTCCGTCCTCCCCCCCAGTCCTTTGATATTTGGGGGGCTGACCGAAGGGGCATGTGCTCAGGATGTCTGCACAGGGGAAGGGAGAGAGAAGGGGGGTCTTTCACAGTCAGTGATTTGATCGTAAGACTTGCAACCTGGAGGCCCTCGCCGCCGCCCCAGTCCGTCACAACGCAGGTAAAAAAAAAATCAATGTTCCTGATTTTCTTGTGTGATTCCAGTCACCAGAAGGAGGTTGCAGGCCATGAACTGCACACTCAGCACGTTGCTCATCTGGCCGGTGTACACGCCCACCAGCTCGCCGGAGGAGCCGTCGGCCGCGGCGCTGCAGTAGGTGTTCCTGATGTCCCAGACGCGCACCGAGTTGTCCATGGACGCGGAGGCGATCAGACTGCTGTCCGGACTGAAGGTGAGGCTGGTGATGTTGTCCGTGTGGCCTCGCAGTTCTTTGTAAAGGGTCCCGGAGGCCAAGTCCCATAGCTTCAGCCGCTGGTCCTCACCGGCCGATGCCAAGTACTTACCGTTGGGCGAAAAGGCGAGAGAGAGCACAGGGCCGCGGTGGCCTGTGAAGAGCCTCACCGAGTTCCCCTGCTGGGCGCTCCACAGCCGGACAGTCTTGTCGGTCGAGCCTGTAGCCAAGTAGTTTGAATTAGGGTGGAATTTGACACAGTCCACGTCGGCCAGGTGGCCTGCATATATCCTCAGCGGGTACGTCCGATCGAACGACCACAGCCTTGCGGTGCGGTCGTGGGACCCGCTGGCAAAGTACAGGCTGTACGGGCTGATGTCCAAGTCCCACACCGGGTAGGCGTGTCCCTGGTACAACACAGTGTTGGTGAAGCTCCCGAGGTCCCAGTACCGAATGGACATGTCTTCGGAGCAGGAGAGCAACCCTGAGCTGTCTGCGAGGAACCTCGTGCTGTACACTGGCCCACAGTGCCCCCGCAGGACCTTCATCTCTGTGCCGGCCGCGTCGTCCTCGTCATCCTGGGGTTGTCGGGTGGGCGTGCAAAAGAGACACACAAAAAGTGTTTAGTGGGCTGCATGGAAAACAAAACCTTGGGGAGGTGAGGAGACAGTGCGTGGGAAATAGTATCCACCCAGTAAGTGACGGTGGCCTTCTCCTTAAGGGCGACCCCAGGAAACCTAAGGCTCGTAACTGTGTAACTGAAAAGAAAAAAACAGTCCCTTACAGCTTACAAATGGCTTTCCTTAAATTCACGTGGGGGCCAAGGATATATCAAACCTAAAGATACAGTAATGACTATGGATCTTACTCTTAGCTTGAGGATTACAGCTTTCAAAAGCTGGCTAAAAGGCAGTCATCCTGTGGTAGCTTGCATAGTTAATTCTGGTATCTGCCACTCGAAAAGATTGACTTTTGCATTTATGTTCAGTTTGTGGGTTATTTTATTCTATGGGCTGGTCAGGGCTGGCTGCTTTATAAGCCACACTGCTCCCCGTATCCTGTCCACTAGGACAGGTCCGGGCATGCTGACTGCTCCCCCCGACTGGGGTCAAGGGTAAAGGCCGACATGGTCGCGGTTCATGATTGGTGCGGAGCCAAGGTGGGAGTTCAGCCAAAACAGACCCGGACACAGCGGAAGAGCGAGCCAGAGAGGTGCGGGTGTCGGTGACCGCGCCCCCACCGCGGCCAGCATAGACTGTGGGCGTCCCAAAGGAAGCAAAGGTGAAGGTCGAAAACCGTGACTCTCTGGAGGGTCTCGGACATCTCCCCAAGGTAGCAAAACAAGGCTGGACTCGGAGACCATTTAAAGCTAAGTGACTCATGTGATTCTTGGAAACGATCCCTGCGTGGGGACAGAAGAGGAGACAGCTGCCCACGGGACAGGGACTGCGAGTGGCCGCCCTCACCCTCCTCCCCACAAGTACACTATCTGTGTCCCAAGTTCCCCTTCCCTTCACCCTCTCGCAGGCCAGCTCCTTAAAACTACGGCTGCCTCCCTCCTGGAATTCCTAGGTTAAAATGGGTTTTCACTGAACACTGGAAAAATGGGGAGAAAGATGAAGATTCTTCAATCAACAGGCTGTGTTAGTTTAGGAATAACTATCTTTGTGAGCGTTAGGCTCTTGTCCAGGAAAATGGCATCCCTTTAACTTTTATTGGAAAACTATTAAATTCAGAATAAAACAAACGCCTCCAATGTGTACATATTTGAGAGAAAGTTAAGAAAAATAAACATGGATGTCCATGAATATTCAAAATGGTTATTCCAGAGACTCAACTTTAAAAATACATAAGCATTTGGGAGCTTAAGGTTCTACTGAGCTTTAACCAAGAATATTAGTAATTTTCCCTTCCAAAGAGGTTACAACACACTTTAAAATTTCAAGAATGACTCATTGCTCTACCTCAGAAAGTTTATTACGAACTGTGGGAGCAAAGAAGGATGCTGGGTGGATTACACAAAGCTCCTTTGAAAGGTTACGGTGGAGCCAAGGGTACATACATTACTATCTCTGAGGCCTGAACAGTCTACGTGTGGAGCCGGAGGTTATGGAAGCGATCCTTGTCCTGCTAGTGGGGACCTAAATGGCACGCTCAGAGCTGGGGAGAGTGCACTAGGACTCAAGGAATCAAGCTGGCCCTTCCCAAGGGCCTTTTTTTTTTAAGGAATTAAAAAAAAATTATTTACTGATTTTGAGAGAGAAAGAGAAACATCGAGTAGTTGTTTCACTTATTTGTGCATTCACTGGTTGATTCCTGTATGTACCCTGACTGGGGATCAAACCCACAACCCTGGTGCAGCGGGACAGTGCTCCTACTACCAACTCAGGCACCTGGCCAGGACCCCATGGGTCTTGATGACTGTTGTAACCAGCCCATGGAAATGTGCTTGGTTGACTCTCTAGACCGAGAAACGGGGACACCAGAACGTCCCTGTTGGCTGTCAGCTCTTTGCCAGGACTGCAGCTTAAAATAACCAGCCGCGTTTTCTTCTGTGGCTCAACTCAGTCCCACCAGGGCCTCCCTCGGCACGGGCGAGCTGAAACCCTGAGCCAGCGCTGATGCACACAGGCCCAGCCCCCAGATTCTCAACCTGCCTCTCACCTGACAGGGCTGCACCCCAAAACTCCCTGAAGCTGACTATACCCTTCACAGTGAATAGGCATGCATCCAGAATCGTAATTTTTAATGTGTAAAGTGTATTGTGATAATAAACTATAAAATGCACATTATAAAACATGCCTGAAGTAGAAAAAAACAGAGAAGTAAACAGATCTTTATTGTCTGACATGCCCCCGTGCCATAACCATGCTTGAAACCATGCAGTCCCTAAAACCTCAGACTAGCGATGGGTGTCTCTCCTGGACTAGGGTGCTCCAGGTGCCTCAGCTGTACTCCAGTCTGTCCCAGATCTCGAGTACTGGGAGGGGGTGGCCTGGGATTCAGCCTTGGGCTGTCCTCCCATCAGGGGCCAGTGGAACGGAAGGAAACCAAAGTGCCTGGGTCCGGGAGTGGGCTAAGACTTGGAAGCAGGCGAGGTGCTGAGTCTATATGAGAGACGACAGCAGCCTGGTCTCAGTCACACACGGTGCCCGTGGCTCGTGTTAATGGACGTGACTCTCAGTGTGAAATACACACCCGATTTCCAAGACTTAAGGTGGAAAAGGAGAAAGTACCAGGTTTCATGATATTCTGAATACGGCTTACATGTTAAGTGATATTTTTGTCATACTAGATTAAATAAAATACATTATTAAAATTAATTTTGACTATCTCTTTTTACTGTTTTAATGTGGCTACTGAAAACTTTAAATTACATGTATGGCCCACACTATAATCCCACTGGCCAACACACCTCTTATACATAAAGCACAGAGCTGAGCATTACTGACAACAAGGAATTCTCTGCTGTCCAGACTCCAAGATTACCAGACCGGGGAAAGAACAGCGCGCCACCACACACAGGTGTCGTGCTGTTAGGCCAAGGGGGTGGGAGGCTGGCAGTGGGGTGGTGGGGTGGGGGCAAGCCGTGTGCAAATAACTGAAGAGGAGAGCAAAGCCCGGTGGTTTTGCCACGTTGCTCATGCACTAAAAACACTCAGCCCCCAAGCAACGGTGGTGAGAGCTGGATCTCGCTCCCAGCTGCATGCACTTCGTGTGAAGGCTGGAGTGCTGGCCTCGTTCGTTCTCTGAGTGTCTGCAGAAGGGGCTATGGGTCCCGGGGGGAGGGGCCCTGCTCTGCCACATCACAGGTTTTCAGAGGTTAATCTAAACCATCCTCGAAGTGGAGGTAACAGAAGCTATAGGGCGGTGCTGTAAACCCAGTTTTATTCAGCAGAAGTAACAGAGAATTTTTGTTGCTTCCATAGACCTTTTGGTTACTGTTTGATTCTTTTAAAAAACTGAGTTAGAATTCACATTGTTAAATTCTCTCTCTTAAAGTGTGTAGTTCAGTGGTTTTTGGCATGTTCACAGAGCTGTGCGTCTCCCGCCACCGCCTGGGCACAGAAGGCTGTCATCACCTCCAGAAGAGACTCGGTCCCCTCCCAGTGCACGGTCCCCGTCCCTGACCAGAACTGGCCTATGTCCTGTGTCTGCAGATGTGCCTGCTCTGGTTGTTCCCTGTAAGTGGAACCCTGCAACGTGTGGTCCTTTGGGACTGCTTCTTCTCCCAGCATAATGTTCACAAGGTCACCCACATCACAGCATTATGATGCTCCCGTGTCTCCACTCCTGTGCGTGGCTGAATATTGTGCCATCGTATGGAGTATCCGTTTACCCGTTACCAGCTGATGGGCATTTGGGCTGCTTCCATGTTTTGGCTGTTACGAATAAAGCTGCTAAGAATGCTTGTGTACAAGTTTTTGTGTGGACATACGGTTTCAGTTTTCTTAGTTATATACCTAGAACTGGAATTCCTGGGTCTGATCACTGTTTTAAGTGCCTACTGTTAAAATGTTGTGTCCACTAATTTGTGCAACAGTTACTGCTTCACAAAGATTAGAGCAGCAATCGCAAACCAGCTTTTAATCTGCTTTGCACGGTGCCCCTCCTCCCACCACCTCCTCGGTGCAGGTGGCTTCGCCCTCTGCTTTTACCTGCGTGGCTCCCACAGGCGCGTGGGCTTGTGGACTCTGCATTAAGAGCCCTGATTTTAATGGTGAATTCTTCAAGGAGAAAAGAGTCCAAATTCTCACGGAAGAAACAATAAAAACCAACTACCGGAACTAATTTATACCCTGCTTTGCTACAAAATGCTTCTCGACAGAAACAGAAAAGAAGACTCACCCAAACTGCTGTGACAAAACGGGTGGGGGTGCAGAAATCACAGACAGGAAACCCCTCAAAAACAGAACAGGAGGAGCTCCGCTTTAGTTCTAAAGTTGAAGATAAAACCTGTTCTTAAGGAAAGCAAAGGCTAGAATCTTCGCTACTTTCAGTATGGATAATGATGAATAAACCGGAAAGGTACTTAGAGCAAACTACCTGCTGCTCTGATGTCCTTTGTGCTCTTCGAGGTGGATGGCACCTCACACCAGGCGCTCAGCTGTTCGATCCTGAGACACCGGTGTCGCCCATGGACCCCCCCCCCCCTTCGCCGCAGTCCCGCCATTAGCCCAGGGCTGAGCTCTCGTCTAACCCATCCACTGCGTTTCTTTCCACCATCGCTGCCCTAGGTTGGGCCACCACACTCTCCTGAACAGAGAGCGGCACCATGGTGCTTCCTGTGTTACGCCTCCCAACGCCAGTCGTAATTAATTTCTTCCGGTTCCTGGAATTCACTACGTTCTTCGCTTCCAGGTCATCAAACACACGCCCTTCGATGTCTGGAAGCCTTCACAGAATAAGTCACAGAACCGGGGGAGAATCTTAAACATTTTTTATTTTAGTCTAATGCTCTTTCTGTCTTTCTATCTACCTTTGCTATCTTTTTTATAGGAATTTTTAACGCCCAGAATATTCCCTAATTCACTATCATCCAAACTAATAAGCCAGTAGAATACAATTTTTGTATTTACAGAGAAACGTAAGTAAATTAGGACAGTAGTCCTTAGTTGTATGTGAAGAGCCCCCAAAAGGCCGGAACTGTTTCCAAGGAAAAGAGAAATCCGATAATTCAATACATGTGCAATTTAAAAAAAAAGATTTTAGAGGGTACTACTATAAAATCCTAGAAACCAAAGTTTGTACATTGGAATTTAGACTCTTTATTCCTCATAACAAACTCCTCTAATTATACTGTCTCAGTTGCAGGAAACAAAATTTCAAAGGATATTACTACTAATTGGAAGGTGACTAAGAAAACAGGAATTGGACAAAAGAGTTTAATCTGTGCACGCAATATTCTTAGTATCCTACCAGCAACGGCAAATTAACTCCAACAATTTAAAAAACAAGAAATCCCTAATTTTTCAAACCTGGGCAAAGAATTTTCCATCTAAAACAACTGAGGCACAGTCACATGAATTTTGGTGGTGCCATGACAAAAATATTCCAGCCCTGGCTCACGTGGGCCACTCTTGGGGAAAGTGAACTCTGTGAGGTTCAATTTCTATCTCCCTGCGCCCACACACTTCCTAAGGGAGCGATTCTCAGCGGCCCCAAACTCAGGCCACTCACTCAGCCACTGCTTTCAATGACCAGCCCCACACAAAGCAAACAGGACCGTTACACTGACTGATGGGTGAAATGTCACCTACACTTTCTGTGCCCTTTTCAAAATGGGGTTTGGAACAGCCTGGGACCGTGAAGCCGAGGGCTCATCACATGGCCCCAGAAAGGCTGACGGCCCTGGGGGGTGGTGGGAGCACAGGAGCCCGGGTTCCCACTCACTGTTGATGAGCCTGGAAAATGACACACTATTTACCACCATTTAAAGTGCATTCACTTGTAACCGTGTACATTTGCACAAATGCCACGCGCCCACGCCCTTATTGTAAATCTCAATATTGGCTAAAGGCCTTCAATTAGGCTTAGCCATGTTATCCACATTTCAGAGAGTAATCAGTTCTGACCATTCATTAGTAATGTTCAGTTATGTTGCTAAAAGTAGCTTTCCCCTTTTCCAAAGCTAGGCACGGGCAGGAATTCAATGGCTATAGGTTACAGGGCATTAGTTTGGCTTTAGCTAGAGGATGAGGGAAATAAAGACGTCCATTCTCCATCAGACCAGTCAAGTTTGGAAAGAATATTCTAAGCAAATTAGCAAGGCAGAGGTAGGGAGGAAAAAACAATATTCATACCTCCTCTTCCAGAATGTCACAAGCCAGGTGGATGCGGGACACGTCTACTTGATGGGGTTCTGATTTTAACTTCTTGGATCGTAAACTCCACAGTTTTATACAGGAGTTGTCAAACCCCGCAGCCAGCAGCTTGCTGTCTGGGGAGATTTCTGCAGTGTTCAGCAGCTGCTCTGTGTTATAGAAGGCATAGAAACAGATGGTGGTGAGGGAGGGAGGGCCATCCTTGACGCGCTTGATGCTCTCCTGCAAGACCTCCAGGGCAGCCTCATTCTGCAGAATCGGGGCGGGCATGTCTGTGGGCTCTAAGCCGTTGCCCTCACTTCGTGAGGAGCTGCCGCTGGCGTAGAGTTGGTAATCTGTTCTCTTGGCAGGCTGCACGTCCAGGTGGATGTGCAAGGTGAGGACTTTGCACAGGGCGGCGTTGTTGTCACTTTGGAGGTAGCGGATAAGGTAGTTGTAGCTGTCTTCCTGGAGACGGACCACGTACTTATGATCTAGGAATGCTCGAAGCTTGAAGTTGGACAGGATGTCCTGGATGGTTTGAGTGGTCTGGAGCTGCTCAATGACATCCTTCTGGCTAGCGTTCTGCAGAAACATTCCATGGAAGCGACTGTAAAAGCTTTCCACTGTGCTCTTCGGACTGTTCTGGACCAGGTTGAGATGGAGGTAGACAAAGAGAGGATAGAGGAGAGGCATCACTTCGTGGCTGTGCTGGGAATCAGAATCTACAATGAAAAAAAGCAAGGGCTTTATCGTCAGTGTGGTCTCAGAATAACATGACCCTCCTGGGAAGCCCACCACCACACAGCGCTTTCTGGTCAGAATCCTCCTTTCTGAGGCTACTGACTGGAATGAAAGCCCAATGGAGAGTTCTGGAGACTCAAAAGCCCAAGCCTTCTGACAGAAGGGGGAACAGCATGGGCTCTGAAGTCCGGCAAACTTGGTGGTGGCACTGGCCACGAATCGGGAATGTGACGCCCAGAGAGGCTGACAGACTTGCCCAAACTCTCACAACAGTTCAGGAGCTTCCCCCGGATCTTCAAGGATTAGTGCTCATCCCGTCTGTGTGTCTCTCCTCAGACCTCCGAAGGCCTGGGCACATATTCTTGGGAGACTAGGAGTTCCTCACAGAAACTTTTTCACTTGGTAATTAAAAAACAATGAACCACAAATACATTCAGAATTATCTGGATGGCCATTTAGCAAGTAAGTATTGACATAAGATTTTAGTGCTCTATTTTGTTTTGCGATTACTTTTGGCCTCCATCACCAACTGGAATGTCAGATATTAAAGTACTTACTTCAGTGGGTTCATTAACATGTCTGGCTACCCGGGCTGGCATGTCCTAATGCTAAGATGACAATGTTCATTCACAACTGCCCCATATCAGGAAGTGCCCTCCTTTAGATTTTGGTGGTTAAAAGTAAAACTTCTCTTTCGAAGTGATCAGTTACAAACCCGACATTTTCCCATTAGTAACCCTGAACTATCTGGCCCATGAAAGTATGTGACAAAGCATGTTCAAAAAAGTATACAGTTTTCACTGTCATGGGCCACTGAGAGAAGCACAGAGGTGCATGTGACACCTAAACAAGTGGCAGAGGGCAGGGCCACTGCAGGGCACAGCTACCAGTACCATCCCTATGCCCATAGGGGGCAGCAAGTGAGTTCTGGCAAAATCCATCCATCACACTCTGACTGTTAACTTGAACTTTACTGCCGTGGTGGTTTTGCTTATACTTTATTTGTAAGAGTTTAGATTTCACATAGAAATACAGTAAACATTAAAGGTTATATATCTA
Source organism: Tonatia bakeri (assembly GCA_004024845.1). NCBI lineage: Eukaryota > Metazoa > Chordata > Mammalia > Chiroptera > Phyllostomidae > Tonatia > Tonatia bakeri. The sequence goes on from PVIA01001062.1 coordinate 51,435, forward strand.
GAGTACTGTCTGTACCTATTTAAATTAATAAAAGGGGCTTTGTCAGCACTTAGCACTTCTGCTAGTATTTTTTTTTTTTTTCATGGAAAGAAATCCATACTTTGCTGAAGATTTAGGAACACTGCATTTGGGAATCTTGCTCCCTAATTTGATAAATGATACCAGCCTGCTATCTCTGCTTAATACCCTATTTTATCACAGGTGAATTGTAAAATATATGCATTCTAGAATAAAAGTGTCCCTACTTAAATACTTATCGAGAAGATAAGCTTCAGCAATGATTCAACTGAACTGCAATTTAAGACTGTCACCCGGCCACTTTGGGCTCCTAAAGCATCTGAATCAACGGGCAAAGGAGGGGTTGCTGTGCTGGCCAGGTGACTGCTCCTGCCCACCAAGGGGGAGCTGGACGGCAGTTCACAGCAGAGGCAAGGAGGGGTGAGTCTGGGACACAGGGGATGCCTGGGGGTTTCTTAGTGTTAACGTGCCCTGTGGGTCAGGTCAATGGACACTACAACAATCCAATCCAGGCATGACTAGTAGTGGCCCAGACCCTTCCCAACCAGGTAAAGAACCAGGACCAGTTCAGCTGCTTACTGAAGGCAAAGGGAATACAGAATGGAGAGTAGAAGGTAGTTATAAATACCAGCTAGACCATGTGACCAGTTGTAGACACAAGGACTGCAATTGTCATGGGTGTGCCTCCTTATTTTATTATGAATGTGTTTTTGTGTATATCCAAATATCTTTACTTTCTCCCCCCCTTATCCCCTTATCGTGTAACGTAAGTTATATTGCCTTTATATTGTAGTATTTCAGCATTGTTAACGTCACATGCAGTGTTTAAGGGGGTATCAGGAGAAGAGTGAGCACCACCCACGGACTTTGCTGCCCCTTCTGGGGAAGGGGTTAGTGCGCTCGGGAGCTGCATCACACTAGGCGACATCACAGCCTTGCTCGTTGTCTCCACTTTAAGAGATGGACACGGGTGCCAAGCTGATGGGGTCGGGGTGGGGGGCAGTGGCCTCATGATGGTCAATTTTCTGTGTCAGCCTGGCTGGGCCAGCAAGCCCAGACCCTTGGTCAAACATTGTTCTGGATGTTTCTGTGAAGGAGTTTTTTTTAGATGAGATTAACATTTAAATCAGCAGTCTTTGAGTACAGCAGATTACCCTCCATCACGCTGTGAATAGGGCCCCTCCAGCCAGCTGGAGGCCTGGATAGAACAAAGGCTGACCTCCTCGGAAGAGGGCGTCTGGCCACCCCCATTGCTCCCTTGCCCTTGGATTTGAACTGCAACTCCTCACAGGTCTCCGGCCTGCTGATCTGGAACTGCTAAACTGAACAATCCCTTGAGCCAATTCCCTAAAATAAATCTTTCTATTTCTCTGGAGAACACTGTCTAATACAGTGTTTGATATTTCTTTAAACACTGCGGTTTTCTGAAGACCTTGGAAAAATTTCTTTCCCAAATACTAATTAAAAAATAAAGACTCCATGCTTACCGATTAGACTTCCCATATATTCTATTGGGTTGAAAGACCATTTTCAACTCTTTAAAATCTGAGTTTAGGCTATTTTCCAAATGAAAGGCAATTAATTTAGTGAATGAAAGGGTCAAGCCAGCTTTTCCGACCCGCCGGCCTGCAGCTGTCCCGACTCTGATAGCTCCCGGCTTCATCAGAACTCTCCCATCCTGCACGGTCTGGCGCGCCAACAACGGCCGGTGGTCACACTGACCCTCTGCACCTGGGAACCCGCCCTGTACCACCCAGGGCCCTGACTCACATCCTGAAACCCTGAGGCAACAGTCCAGAAGAACAACAGACTAACCCCTCCCTTATTCCCCACCCCCAAAGTCACTTTTCTTTGAAAAAGCCCATTCTTGCCTCCCTCGGGGCTGCAGTCAGGCTCAACCAGCCAATAAAGGCACTTGGACCGGATCATCTGGCTCCTCCCATTTCTACTTCTTGAGCGTTTCTAACACTGAAGTTTAGGAAAAACACCTAGCTATCAAGAGACAAGGGTGCGCTGCTTTAAAACTTATTGAAATTCACTGCTGTTTCAGCTTGTAGTTTCAAAACTGCTTAAGTTTTCTCTCTTGTGTGAAGAGAACAGCATATTAGGTATAAAATAAATTTTAACCAACTTATTCTATATGTGGAGTAAAGTGAAACTTACATTGAGTCTTAACTCTCATTTGGACTCTGGCTTCAAGTGTGTGTTTTTTTTCTAATTACAAAGTAACAATCCTCTGAAAAGTGTGCCTTTTCTTCCATCCATCGATGGAAGACACTGAATCATGTAACAAATGTCTACGTGGCACTCCACTCTGCTGGTGGTAAACACGAGAAAAATGGAGTTTCTCATAGAGTTCGCAGAGATTCCTAGTGAAAAGGACACCAAGTCAAACAAAAACGGAGCTCCTCCAGCCTCATTCCCCTTCGCTTCCCTGCAGGGTCGGACCTCACTGACCACAGCGTCCTTGTCCTTGTCCTTTGGTCTAACACCTACCACAGCACCTGGCTTGACCTTTCACCTTCCCTGACTCCACCTCTCCACTTTCGGGCTCCTTTACACTCTCAAGAATGAGCACTGAGTGTTGCCCACGCCCTAGGAGCCAGGTACTTCTTCTTCTTACTTCTTCTGTTCAAGGTACTTCCGCTCCCCCCGCCCCCCCTGCCCCGCCCCGCAATGGAGCCTGAAGCAGGCTCAGCTCTCCTTCCTCCTCTACTGCTGGGAGAGTCTACCTCCGTTAGTTTAAATATGAAATTAAGACCCGGCTTTCCATTTCCACAACACTGTTAGGTTCTGCTCCTTACTCACTGCACTGCTCAAACACTACAGCCGAGTCGGGGCTGGCTTCCTAGTAACGCCCCCCTCACAAACTGCTTTCGGATGAACAGCCACGCCCACGGTCATCTCCAGCGTGCAGGATGAGGTTCGGACTGTGCCTGACTTTATCTCCAATCTGAAAGGCCCTTTCTCAGCAAAGCCGAATCCCTCACTATCCTGCACAGAGACGGCCACCTCTGCCATCTGGCCCTTGTGCTCACGTCTTACCAGGTGTCCCGTGTCCTCTCACCCCTCCTCTTCCACAGTTTACAGAAATCCAACCTGTCCTTCAAGCGCCCACTCAAACCTCCCCTCCTACTCAGGGAGGCCTTCTGTGACTCCCTGCGGCTACCTCAGCTCCTTTCCCTCGGGTGCGATCCCTCTGTATAGGAGCAACCTTCAGTGATTGATTTTACACTGCTCTGGGAAAGTACTTCTGTGTTCACATTTAAATTTGACTTAAAGTGTTTACTTTTAGACTTCTTATGTTAGGGTCAGTGTCCCATTTGGATGAGTGACTACATGCCTATGCCTTATCTCGGTGTCAAGAAATACCTGTTCATTTGATTTGGCTGACTGCTCTTCAGAGACCTGAAGGTAGACAAGAATGTTCCAGGCAAAGCAGTTTGTAAGGAAAAACAAATATATTCACCCCTTCCAAATACTCTGTGACCAATGGATTAAAAAATCAAATTATCGAGACTAGAAAAGAAAACTTTCTCAGTTTTTAAACAAGACCTGAAATTGCAGAGAAGAAGGTTGACATTGGAACATACTCTAACGTAAAGTTCTGGGCAAGGGACACAGAGACAAGCCCAGAGAAGGGGCCGCGTGTTAGGAAAAACACTGCACCATCAAATCCAAGGGGTAGATGGCTCCCCTTTAGGTGCAGGAGCTCTGGCAAATACTTAAGAAAATCATCAAGAGCCCAGAAGAGGTAAATATGAACAGAGAACTTTGTGTCAGGATAAATCACATTAGTGATCAATATACTTTACTGCAATATCTAGCCTGCATGCAGTCGGCGCAGACATGCACACAGGCTGGATAAATGGAGAGAAAGGCTGACAGGGCCAGGCCTCTTTAAGCTTTCCTGCTCCTAAGCCAGCTTCCCGCCACTAGAATGGGGAGAGAAATCCATCATGGAGATGTAATAATCATTTTTTAAAAACCAAGAAAATTAGCTCTCTAAAAACTGATTAAAAAATTTAAAAACTGCTTAAAGCTTTAAAAACCAATGTCAATGATTAAAAATAACTAATTATTTTCAAGTTCTTGCTTACCTCTGAATGAAATCCTTCTTATAAATTCAATTTTTCTTTTTTTATCCTTAGTGGAGATGGAAAGCAGCTGACCACTGTTCTGAGATATTTAATATTCACGTGACATGAGGATCTGAATGGAATTTCCTTCTTTCCAGTTAAACATATAATAGACTCTTCTTTATTAAACCCTTAATCTCTATGATTCTTTCATTTTTGTAACTAACAGTCTAGTCTTTACTTAAGAAGTTCATCACTTAACAACTATGAGATCAGTAAGAGAACCCTCTCTAGGGTTTTATTTTGTACTTTATTTCCTGTAACATTTTGGCCATTTCCCCCAAACACAGAACACAGGAAAAGTGGACTCTTGCCTTTAAAATACTCACTGTTAATGAGGGTCATGTAAAGTTAGGACAACTCGAAGCAGATGTAAAACTAGGTATATTATTTTGGTTTATATACTGACACCCTTAAATACATCTTCACCATTAAAAATTACTAATATAAGGATTATGCACATAAGGAAATAAAAATAAAACAACTCAAAGTATTTTAACTATAATTTCCCACTAACCAATACACGCTCATTACTCTTGGTCCTTTGAGGGCAGAGAATGTTTTGTATTTCTTACACCTCAAGTTGTTTTCTATAAAGAAAGTACTCGACAACAGATTTTGACTAGTAACTAGAATCAACACGGTCTCTCTTACTGCAACCATCTTCCCAAGATAAAAGTTATAATCAGTCCTTTCAGGACTGGACGGAATCAGCTGGTTTCCCCTTTCAAGGGCCTTCTTCATTTCACATATGAAGAAGCAGAGGCCCCAGAGAGGCTGAGTGACTCCATTAAAAAAAGAAGCGATTAATTAAAAAAGTCACACGGTGATCGGTGATGGGAAGAACTGATTAGAACTTCCGTCTACTGACTGTGTGCTCCAGTGGCCATCACACCACCAGCAAGCTGATCCAAATGGCAACTTCTAATTGTTTTGTCTTGCTGATTCACAAAGACTATAGTCGTAAACTTGTGGAAATAAGGGGAAAGGCTACTACAACTCATACTATATTATCAGTGACATCAGTGTACATTTCAAACATGCTGCATTTAAACATGCTCCTCTACATGGCTGATTCAGCTTTCACTTACTCAACACAAGCCAGTCACTGCGAAGGCCATGGGTAAGGCAGTGACTAAAACGCCCGGAGCCCTGGCCCTTGCAAATTTCAACCTTGTGATTGAACTCTATCCAAAATCCCCACAAACCATAAGTCTGAGGCAAGAACTGAGTTAAACTACCTTCGAATCTCTGGTACCTAAAGAAACACCTAGTATATAACAGGTTCTGTGGGAATCTGCATTACTCATTCTGGTAAGACAAGGCTCCTAGCGCCGCGCACTCACCGGTGAGGAAGTTCCGCAGTCGTCCAAACTGCACTTCGTACTGCTGGGGCTCCGTCTGACAGGGGGCTGCAGACACTATGTTGGTGCAGCCAGATTCCGTTTGGACTGAGGAGGAAAGACACACAGATGGGGGTGGGGAGAGAATTATTAACCCAACATGTGGCAGGCTGGACGGGCGAGGGCGTTGAGTCTGTATCGACAGCAACTGACATTTCAGTGGATTTTCACAGTGCTGTGGGCTTCTGGTTCAATGTGCCACACGATTTTACACATCTATTTCCTCTCCTTCCCGATGCCCAGTAAAATGACAGCAGGGGAAGGAAAAGGCATAAATTCATGGAATAAATCAGTTGAATGAGAGAGGGTAGGCCCATACATTCATGAGAGACTTATCTGGAAATGTCTGACCCCCTGTTCCCATATTTGACAATAATGTGCTTTGGTGTGGGTCTATTTTCAATGATTGTGCTGGGTGTTTACTGGGCCTTTTTGACCTGGAAATCATGTCCTTTAGTTCTGAAAATTTTCCTTGAATCATTTTGCTGATTCTCCCGTTTTCTCTTTCTGGCACTGCTACTACTCCCAGGTGCGATTTCCTGAACTGACCCTCTCATCTTCTCTCCCATATTCCATTTGTTTCTCTGCTCTGCTTTCTGGGAGGCTTCTTCGGCTTTCGACTGTTCTGATTTTTCAGTTTTTCTATTATGTATTTAAATTTATAATTTTTTTTTGTTGTATGCATGTTGTTTTTTAAAACGATATTCCCTCCTCATTTCAAGCCTACCAATGACAGTATTTTTGACTATTCTTCTCTTTGCTATTTGCTTAGTTCAAGTTGCTTTCCACTGTTTCTTTCCATGTCTGTTTCTCACACTAGGAGGGTCAGTTTCTCCCGGGGCCCGATCCTCCCTGGCTGTCGGCGTGGAGCGGAGCGGCACCACGGAGCTGATGGAGCTCCACGTCTGCGCACATCACCCAGGACGACTCGGATGAGCACTTCCCCAAAGTCCGTGTCTTTAGGTCTTTTCTCTCGGGCAGGTCACATTCACCAGGGGAGAATCGTTTAAATGCCTTCCTGGAGGACACGTCCCTGGCTGCTAGTATTCTGGGTAGAGGAATGGGAGGAAGAAGGCTGGAGTCTCAGTACATAAGTAGGCACTTAAATTTAAATCTCCATTCTGTGAGTTTATGCTTTCTAAAGAGAAAAACAAAATTCCCTTACCCTTTCTGCAGGGGGAGGGGAGCCCTGGGACTGGGAGAAGCCATTTGTAATAATAATAATGTGGATGAAACATGACTACATTTCAGATGATGGAATATGGATGCAGGACTGGCAGTTACGCAGCAGGGCTGAGGAAGCTGTGGGGACAGCAGGGGGACAAGCAGAAGCCCGTGTTCTCCCCTAGAGCACAGAGACGGCCAGAAGCAGGAGGACGTGTAGGAAGGCTGACGCGGAAGAAGGGTCTCCTCCCTCTCTCTTAAGCTGTCCCCACCTGAGCCAATCAATCACCAAGCCCCCTCCCCTGAACACCTCCCCTCTCCATGGCTGTGACCACTTCTTTAACTCAGGCTGCCCTCACTTCCAGCTCCCTTACTTCTTATCTGGGCCTTCCCCAATCAGCAGAGCTGCCAGTGACCTCTCTGGCATTCGCACGAGACACCTGGGATACCCTCCTCCAACTTGCCCCCCTGGTCAGCAACTAGTGATTCCTTTGACTATGTGTGGACCCCTGACTGTATGCTAGGAACTGTGAGGCTTTTGGGAAGCCTTCCTTGGCTGGGCAGGCTAATTCAGGTCACCGTCTTCCTTGTTCCTACAGAACCCGAGGCATCACCCTGTGCTGAACTCGCTCCCCCACACCCTGCTACAATGGCTGATTTATCCGCCTCATTTCCGACTGCCGAGTTAAGCTATTCGGGAGCTGGGATCACATTTTCGCTATCTCTAGAACTTTTCAGCATGGCCTACAGCAGATGTTCAATAATTATCTGATGAAGGAAGACATAATTATTCAGATTATTGGATTAACAGAAAGACCTAGGACAAGACGTTCTGACACATCTCCTGGTGGTTTTCCCAGCAGGGTGAAGAGTCACTAATAAACTATTCTGTCGGACTAAGATGACTTGAAGGGGGAAGTTCTGGACGTGTGTCCAGCAGCACCGGCTCCTGTTTCCTACCAGCAACAGCACGGAATCCCTGTCCCCGGCTCCAGTGTGCACAGGGCAGCAGGAGGTGCTCTGTGCACACTAAAGGCTCCAAAGGCAGGTTCAGAAGGAATTACTTTGGCTCTGTGAACCGGCTACCCTACTAGGAACCATAAGCCACCGATGAATTCATCTCAAGTCCACCATCCGGCCTTGTCTGTGGCAAGCTCGACCCAATGGAAGCTGAAAAAATGGAAGAATGCGGTGGCTTCAGTGCTGAGGGGCAAGAAGGCAGATGCCTGACTGAGCTGCTTCCACGGTCTCAGAGGGCTCAGGAACCATTCTTTGGGGGACACCCTCAGGTTTTCTACAGCCAGGGCAATACACACTTAGAGCATGAAGGGTCTGCATCCTCAAGCCTGACGGTAACGGGGCAGCTGTGGTATCTGTTGCTACCAGCGTGCAGGCTGAAACCACTAGGAGGCGGTGAGAGGTGCTCAGAAAAGCAGGAGGAAGCACAGGACAGAGAGAAGGGTCCGGCACGAGCAGATGGGAGGAACCGGGGCGAGCTGCGGAAAGCAGTGCTAACTCAACTCCGCGAATTCCCACTCAAGATGTTCACAATCACCCTAAAACCACTGCAGGGTATTTCCCCCCCAAATCTCCAGTGCACGAATTCAATATAAGAGAATTATATCCACATAAGAAGCTGAACTCACAAAATAGCTAAGTAACAGTTATTTGTTACTATAGATCAGCAGCTTTCAACAAGTGTGCCGGAAGAACTTTGAAACCATCCCACACCCAACTGACTGTTCAGTCAGGGGCACTGACCTCTTTCCTCTTAGCCTCTCAAATAAAAAATGACAACAGCCAGCACAACAATAGCTGTCCAGTATGAATGAATCAAAATTATACCTTTTTTTAAAGTCAGATTGGCAAAAAATATATTTTTTGGTGTGCTGCAGAATTGTAGTGATTAGTTCATGTGTGCCATGAGATGAAAAAGGTTGAAAATCAAAAAAAAAAAGGGGGGTTGAAAATCACTGCTCCAGATGAACTGAAGGCAAATTTTTCTAAAAAGGAGCCCAGTTTCAAAACAAAGCACCAAACCCTCAAATTACCAAAAAACCCTCAGGAACATATCTATGTTGCCACTATGTCCAGCCACTGACCCCCAAGTACTCACTCACTAAGCAAACCTGATTCCAGGGTGTGGATGGGCTCCAGGGAGGGGTCCGTGCAGGACGGGGAGAGACCCTGGCCCTGTCGGTCTTGCAGGGTAAGGGTTTGTGGGAGGAAAAGTTGCACTCAACAACAGGTGTAGATACAATTATTCAGCCTTCTGAGGGTGACAGGGGTTTGGAGAAGTGGCACTGGAGCATGGCTCTGAAGGACCGACAGCGTCTGGGAGGCCAGGACCCCCGCCACCCCGGGCTGCTGGGCAGTCGGTCTTCTAGGCACCATCTCCGGCAAAGAGTAACGGTTCACGGAGCTTGACAGCAGCTCCCCTGCTCCGCCCGCCCTGGGCAGCCCCCACGCTTACCTGTCAGGTTGGCTGCCATCTCCTCAGCAGTCTGTGACAGCCGCAGTCCTTGCTTCAGGGGACCGTCTGAGTCCACGTATTGCCGGCGTTTGAGGTAGCAGGACACTGCCATCTGAATCTGCTCGGTGCGCACTCGTTTCATGACCTTGGGGGCGGGGACCACAGAATAGAGAACTGTAAGAGATCGGGGTGGGGGGTCACCCAACCCCCCAGGACATCACACTTGCCTAAAATAAGGAATAGAGAAAGACCAGCCACGTGCACAGTGAAGACACAAAACTAAGTCCCTCAACCATCAGCCTGGTGCTCTCTTCCCTTGTGCCTGTTTCCCCAGGGACACACAGCCAAGGTCAACTACGGCAAACAGAAATATAAAGAATGAACCCCACAGATCACCCCCAACTCCGCTTAATGCCAAAATTTCAATCAGCCCCACTGAACTTTCCGTCAGAGCTGCCATCAAAGAGCAAACACGACCGGCTGAATTGCAGGGCTTTTAACTTCTCCCGCCCACTCTGGGAGACAGGGACTGATGGGCAGTGAGCGGCCAGAAGAGCAGGCAGGAGGCGGCCCAAAGTCAAAGACGCGAGAAACTGAGAAACTGGACAAAAAGTTGTCGAGAAAGCGAGAAGAATGGGGACGGGATGCTATGTCATCTCCCACTAGTCCGGAAAAGGCTGCCAGCCAGCGCCAAGTTCAAGGTCTGGGCCACGTGTTTCCGTTTTCCTCATATTATTTGTCTCTTTCACTCTTCACTTGTAACTGCAAGTCCAGAAGAGCATCAAAACGGTAAGAGGGTGTGTGTGTGTTAGAATGTGTCTCGTGAATCTTTTTTTATTTTTAATTCTCACTCGAGGATGCGTTTATCAATTTGAGCGAGAGAGGAATAGAGAGAAACATGGACACGAGAGAGAAACATTGATGGGTTGCCTCCTGTTCGCATCCAGATGGAGGGTCAAACCGCAGTGTTTTGGTGTACGGGACAGACCTTCCAACCTGTGGAGTCGCCGGCCAGGCTGTCTCGTGAGTTTTTGTAAGATAGAAAAGGCCAATGGTAGGAAGCACTCAATGGGGGCAAATTACTTTTGATCATTCATGCTCATTTGAGGGTTTCCCTGGCAAAACAGCCACTTTCCTCAACTACTACATTTATCATCAAGAGTGACCGGAACCCTGATGTTGCCAAGGGCGGTGGTCCAGACAACCTGCCTGGGTTCACGTCTATCCTGTAGAGACACCTTCCCCTTCCAGAGCACAGCGTGGTGTCCACTTCGGGACGTGTGCGACATTATCCACACGCATGTGCTTGTCCCCAGCAAGGGACCATTCCTGCATCAAAGGCTGCCAATGTTGGTGGGTGGTAGGTCTGCTTTTGATAATTTTTTTTGGATTATTAAGGATATTTATATATTAAGTTGTCAGTTTCAATTATAAGCACTGGTCTTCTTCTTTGCAATTTCCTTCATTCTTTTTGAAAATTTAATCGCCCTCTTTCCAGAAATCTATTTTTCTTTAAACTGTTCAGAGATATATCTGTATCTAATTTTTACCCATCTGTAATTTCTTTAGTGTAGGATGTATGGTAAGGAGCCAAACATACACTTTACCCAGATACTGCAGCAAACAATTTGTTCCAAAATCACAAGTAATCTTTCTGACCTGAGCTGTGGTGGCTCCTTTAAAATATACTCTGCTGATCTACTTTTCAATTCTCTGAAAGTCATTCAGTAGAGCAAACGTAAAATGTTAGAGAAACATAAAATGTTAGGGCATGTTAACTATGCTGTTTTAAACTATGAGTATAGAAAGAGTATATTACCTATGCATTTCATTTCTGGACTACCAACGAGAGAAGGAAATATCTGCTTAAAGATACAATGAAACATATTAATAAGTTTCCCAGTACTCAACCATCTTTTAGCCATGCATTTGCACCACTTGGTTGGTCCTCCGCTGTACTGATAACTTATATTATTTTTAATAAAGACTACTTAATTGCTAATGGAAGGATTCTGATGCTTTGAAAGCGGGGATCCCTGCTGTGCGCATTCACCTGCCCGTCAGTGAAGGTGGTTTGGAGCGTGACCCTCCGTGGTTCTCTAACCTGACTACACGTAAGAGTCTCACGTGTGCGTGTGAACTGTTTCAGCCCCGAGACTCTGATTCAGTGTTGTGTTTAGAGGGAAAGTTAAACACACAGAGACTGCGACAGTGCTGTTCTCCCCAGTCTGGCCCTAGGTCAGGACTCGCCACTCCGCCAGCTTTGCTCTCTCCCACCCTCACAGCTAAAGTGTTTTACTCTAACTTCCAGAGCTCTCGGTCTCCAAACCCTTCCAAAGCAGCTTGATTCTCCTGTTTAGCCGAGACTAGTAAAACATATCCAGATTTCCTACTGCCAATCACTTGTGGCCGTGGGGAGTTATGCTCGTATCAATGTGTGTCCCTCAATGCTCCCAGTAAGATGGGAGTGAGAGCTCACCTCTCTGAGGGGAGACAGAAAAATCGCAGAGGACAGACCTTGCAATGACGCCGTGTCCACAGGGCGGGTCACGCACATGCACACTTGAGTAGGGGAAAGACAGGAACGTCACAGAAGAGCAGCAGAGAGGAGTGAAAATGAATGACAATAAAAACCTGCCATCTTTGGGATCACTAGACGAGTTTGAAATACCACTCTAATGAATTCGCCTGGTTAGTTGACCAAAACAGCAGTCTCTCTGGATCCAACGCCATTTGGGACAGGGATCTGGCCTGAGGGTGGGAGGCAAGCCACCTGCTGGACGAGGACCCCAGGGCAGGAGGCTGGGGTTAGCTCTCTTTTATAGCATGTCAGCTGCAACAGCAGAGACGGGCTCCAACTGAGGACACTGGATTGGACCCCAGTGCACACACATTTCAAGTGAGATGGATGGTTATCCAGGAGAGCTCTGCAGAGGGCGCCCTAGGGCTGGTTCTCGGAGAGACGCTGGGGCTGGGGCCTGGGCCTGAGCTTGGGCCTGGGGAAGGTCAGGCTGGCAGCTTGCTCAGGCATTCTTAGGTGACTGAGGGCCTGTATGGAGTTGCCTGAGGGAAAACTTTCCCTAGGGACAGCTCCGGCACTGGCCTATCTGGAGACTGTGTAGGCAGGGATAGGCTGCTTTCCCTGGAAGTTTGTCCACACTCTACAGATCTCAAAATCCACGTAGAAACTCCTGCCTCTGAGGTCCACAAACACCACCATGGTCAGCCTCCTGTTTAGACCTAAGATGGCCACAGTAAGGGTCCTCTGGTACTTCTAAACTAATCTCTTGCATGCACAGGAAAAGCCAGCTTTAAAATCAGCAGAATGACTGGAGAAATAGATTTAACTGGTATCTTGAAGCTTCCAAGGAGGATTTAGGTGAATGTATCAACATATGATGTCCTTTAGGTATCAGCCCAATTCTCTGAGACTTTAAAAATGGCTGTCCTTAGTTTAAAAGGCGAAGGTCATCTGAAACTTGACTTGACAGGGACAGATGTAAATTGTACATGCCTCCAGGGTGAGATCTGTACCCAACTGTTGCTTTATAAACCAAGCTCCCAGGAGACCAAAGACTTTAAAGGTCATCTGACTACTACCTGGACATTCTGTTCACTGGGAAGGACGTCAGGTAAAAGACACTCTCCTGCCTTGCTGGAAGCGGCCTAACGACAAATGGACACCTACCCCATCTATCGACATCGCAAACGCTTGGCTGAGGAACCGAGGGCGCCAGAGGCGGGCAGCTACCCCTGAAGACCTCCCCAAGGCCAGCACACCTATGGATTGATACTGAGCTCAGAATCCATTGTGTTTGTCTTCACCTGTCTGCTAGTGATTAGCCATAACAATAGTTACACTCGTCCTTTGGGTTTTTCTATACAGTCCAACTATTTATGATTACTGAACATGTATAAGATAACTGATACTGTTCTTTTCATGGCTTATACAAATGCAATACCGACACACAGATCAGATCACTGGGGAGAAGTAGGGAGGGGCCACAGGATTTGCCTGCTGCAACGGTGAACAGTTTAGAGTGGGATTGGCTGAGAAGCTGAATGCCTCCAGAGCGCATGGAATTATGGGTGAGATTTGGAAGAACAGAAGGGTTCTCAGGTTTTTCTTCTTCGAGGATGCCTGGATGACTGTGCTGCAGCTGCCTGGATTTTCCAAGGGATGGTACTTTGAATGGGAAGGAACTCTGGGCACAGCCGAGGATCAGGCTGGCTTAGCAGGGGGCGGCAGGGTTATTCTTTGGTTGGGGACAACATCTAAGGCAGAAGCCTGCCATTCTTCCAAAATTGTGTAGCTTTTGTGTCTTATGATGTTTTAGTTTGTAAACTAACCCTGTGGAAATAAGATAATTAAAACTAGCAAGGGGAATGACAGGAGTACTCAGGTGTTAAAGACTTTAACCTTAATTGACAGGCTTAAGTGATTAAAGCTGTAACTAAAGAGTTAAAAAGTTGAGCCTTAATTCATAGGCCCGAGTGACTAATACATGTGGAAAGCTGTTATTCCAAAATTGTGAGGCTTTTAAAGACAGACCCTTTCCTTTATCCCCAGACCTCTTCCTCTGGAATTCTGCCTGGAGGGTGGCAGCAGGCAGTGGGACCCTACTTGCTCTTCCAGCCAAATGCAGATACATGAGCCAGAAGGCAAAACCCAGGTCATGATAGTTGCCAAGATAGAAAGATCCAGAGTCATCCCCCCCCCGCACTGCCCCCTTCACAAAAGCCAGAAGACCTGATTGCATTCCACCCACCTGCCCTTCCCATTTGGGAAGAACTGAGGCTCTCCCGATTGCCCCATCACCAGTGGACAATAAGATGACGTGGCCACCGAGGCTTCCTAGGATGAGCTTTCCCACTGCTGAGGCCACTCTGTCTGACCCATGTTGTTCACCAATGGACCCTTCAATGACCAAAAGGGGGGACTGGACAGAGAGAACAAGAAGGGTTCTATGGAGAGTAACCTCATGGGTGATCTGATCACAAATTCCTAACTGGGCAGGTCTTGGTGGGCTGTCATGCCCCAGACCTGTGACTTCTTCAGAGAAAGGGTTTCTTTAAACCAGTTCCATCTGTTGTTCTTGTGTGTCTAGGTTAACACACCTTCAAAGTACCAGAAGTGATACATCCCTTGAAGGGGGTATTAAGCTTCCAGAGGACACTTAATCTGGTTAACTATCCTGTAATCCCATTCTGGCCTGGCTTTCTCCAGCCTCCCTGTAATCTTCCTTACGTCCCCTCCTTAATTTCAAATGTATAAAAGAAGCTGCAAAACTGCTGTACTTCAGAGCAGTTAAGATCTTGTTTGCCTGGCTTATGTTGGCAGTTTGGCTCAGATAAACTCTTGTAAAAATTCTCAAAAAAAAAAAAAAGAATTCTGCAGAGAAGCCAGTTCCCTTCCCCCAACTGACTCCCCACAGTGCTTAACATCCATAAGTGGACACATAAAAAAAAAGCACCTCCTTAAAATAGACTTGTCTTTCAAAAGACTCAGACATAAGGCAAACATTGCAATTTCAAGTTACCTGCTTAGCTTTTTAATTATAAAAATATGTTAAATTTGAGTTTGTATATAAATTATATCTTTCTTAAAAATTTCAGGATTTCCCATGATTTTCAATTTACATAAAATATCAACTTCTAAAGGTAAACACAGAGGATCACATACCTTTCCTCCTTGTGTCCCATTATTAGTGTTCCTGGAACTGATAATGAGGATTCTGACACAAGATGTATCTCCCATGTATCAATAGTTGCCTACTGTTCAACTAATAGCTTCTGTGGCCTTCTTTGCCACGAAGTTGTTATATAAAATCAGGACATGGTTATTTTCCTGTTTCATAGTAACAACTGTGCAGGAAAACCACAGCCGCACTCTTAGTATTTAAGTACAGACACATGGGAATGCAAAGACAGACGAAACCAGGCACTCCGGAGGGTGATGATGACATGGGCCCGCAGCTGAGTAACTTTCTTTCCTCTTCACTGCATCAGAGCGCCCCCAGGTTCAAGTGTACATGATCTGGTAGGTGCAGGGGTGGGGTGCTTCGCCAGACACCTCCAGCCCACCACCTCCAAGGCTAAGTACTACCCAACTCCAGGGAGGTGCTGCATGGACAGCGCCCTGGATACCAGGCGGCAGCTCTGAGTACGCAGGAGCTCAGTGCATCCCGCAAACTCACCACTGCCTTCCTTGAATCAGCCCCCATCTGAGCGTACCGACAAGCTCGGTTGTTTTGTTGTTCTTGTTTTGTTATAGCTTGCTTTTTAAAAGTAAAGGTATTTTTCAGTTGTAAATTTATGCTTAAAAACAGATTAAAATTATTTTGTTTTTTTTAATGAGATGTCATGTAAAGTGCCTCTGAGACACTCAAATGCCAGCTGTCTACTTTTTCCCTGTAGTCGTCTAAATGGCTGAAATAGCTAACAAAAGGTCATTGTAAGTAGGACCTGAAAAATCTAAGCTTTTGCATTAATCTTCATGATAAAGTGTATTCAATTAGCTTTGTGAAAATATAAATCACGGAAGAAAATTAAATGAGCCGTACTGTTCTCAGTTTCAGTCATACCTCATATAATTTTAAAATTATGGTGGCTTTTTATAGCCAATCTTCACTCAGACACAGAATGCCATGAATACATCTGTCCTAAGACATAAATGGCACGTGGATGAGGCTCAGGGTTGGGGGCTTACGACGCAAGGCAGAACCGGAAGGGGTTTTGGGGCACGGGGGAGCATAGGGGAAGCAGAAATACACCCAGGCAGACGGATGCCACCAGAAGCTGATTTCCCCCAACACCAGCTGCCACCTCTGTGACATCCCCGAGGTGAGGACTTCCCATCAACTCCTTTCTTCCCCCACGGCTTCCCACCCCAGCCGTTCCAAACCCGCATGATCAGGTCTCCTCACCCAGCCGCTGACCCTCTTTCCCAACTCTGGGGCCATTTACTGAGAACTGAGATTCCTCGACTCTTGCCGAATTTAACAATCACTTTTCCACACTGTTCCACAGGCCTCCTTCCCTGAAACTCCCTCTCAGTTGCTCCCTCTTCCTTCCACCCTCGGTCTGGTTCTCATGCTTCACATTCCCTTCATCACTGCACTCCTCACGCAAGACGTTACTTACACAGCCTCCAGTCAGATCACCTGCCTGAGCTCGGATCTAAAAGACATTTCCACCTGGATGTGGCAAACATCTGAAAGCAAGGTGCAGGTTTATGCTGCTTTAAAATCTCTCCCTTCCCGTAGTTGTCCTGGGCTGCCATCATCTACCACTAAAGCAAAAAAGTCATCACCTTAAGATTCTCTCCTCTCTCTCCCTACCCTTCTCAGAGGCCACCACCTCCTTCTCTGCCACACACGATTCTCCACTGGAGCCACTGCTGTCTGACACCCCGAATCCCTTCTCAACGGGTCTACACGCCACTGTCTCCCCACCTCTAGCCCTACCTCAAACCCCCTTCAGAATACCGCCGAGTCAAAGGCAGACCTGATTGTGTTAGGCCCAAGTTTAAAATCTGCCCTCCACCCACAGTGCAGGCCGGCCACTCCTGCTGTCCTCGTTCCATAGTTCCCCAGACAGATGGAAAGTTCCAGGGCACAGGACTTTTCTTATCGGTGAAATTCACCTCGAAAATAAAGTGAGTGTTGCCTAGCCTCTGTTTGGAGCTGACAATTTACTTTAAATTCATAATTTCTCTAGATTTTTATGAACCAAAAGCCACACGTATTTCATTCCTGTTGCAACACCGTTTCACTGCACAGAAGATTATTTCTATACAGAACCTCATCAACACGAAAGAGTACAGGACAATCTACCTACAAAACAGACATCTATATTTACTGTGTTTTGACTTCATAAAGAAAACTGTCATGTTTGCTCTATTTGCAAACAACAGTGTAGACAAAAAAAAACCCAGGATGTTTTACTTTCAGAGAATAAGGGAGAATATGTCTTTCTGTTTATCATTCTCCCTGAAACTGAATTCAAATGCAGCAAGTAAAGATTCAGAGACGCTTAAATGACATTAAAGTGTGTGTGTATTTGGGGGGGAGAGTGGGGAAGGGGGAAGAGAGAGAGGGAGGGAGAGGAATGATGTTCAGTTTTTCATAGAGGAGTACTGTCCAATGTGACTTTCTGTGACGATAAAACTGTTTAAGGTCCACACTGTTCAGTATATAGCCAACAGCCACAAACTTCTATTGCAACCAAGGAACTGAATTTTTAATTTAAATTAAATTAAATTTAAGTAACCGCATGTAGCCAATGGTTACTGTAATTAACAACAGAGTTTTGGAGCATGGTATTACTTTGTGAAACAATGCATCAGCGCCTTAGCTTGCAAATGTCAGCTCACAAAGGTCTGCAAAAATGCTTCTGATTATTAAATTACCAAGTCTCTAAATGCCAATACTTTGTTGGTAGAAAGAAAACCAAAAGAGCTACCTTTTATTATTAACAAACACTGTGGGATTACTAAGAATCAGATACTTTCCAATATATCTCCCCAGAAGGACACTTATCAGACTGCTGAATAAAGAACTACGAATGGAAGTTCTCTGTAGTGTTTTCAGAATCTTTCCAGTACACATTCTTCAAACTTCCTTGAAGTTAAAAAAAAATGAGATGGGAAAAAAAATTTGCTTCAGCAGGCAGCAGCAGCTAATTTCTGTAACGTGTCCAGTGAAAAGGCAAGGTCAAACCTAAGATGATTCTACTTTTACAGTGAGGAGATTTTTAAAAAATTTAACTTAAAAACAACTTTAGGATTATAGAGAAAACAGCCAAATGTCTGCTTAGAATCTTTAATTTATTAATTTACATATATGTATTTTAAATGTATATTACATAAAGCAATTCGTCTATTAATTCATGAAACAAATTCTAATGACACCTTCAACGTCAGTGTCTCTGAGGTCACCTGAGCACTCTGAATCATCACATTCCATTTTCCAGAGCACATCACCCCCGAGTCTACTCAATCAGCTATGACAGAGCATGTGTTGAATCCACGGAGATGCTCGGGGGAAATCTCACCCCAAGCCATCAGTACCCATCCAGGCGGGCATAGCTTTTCTCATTCATCACTAACTGTATCAATTGACTGCGTAAGTATCCCACACCGGCGTCAGCTGGGGTTGCTTCAGCACAATATGTGTTTTCCAACCAGCGCCTTGTTAATAGAAACAGGATATCTGAGAGAGTGCCCTGTAACAGGAGAGACTGGGACACTCGGTGGCACGGCGGAGAACTGTCTCACACTCAGGCGCATGCAGTAGACGTGCAAAGGTGATTTTTAAGAGGGAAGGCTGCCTGGAACGACCCAGGGTTTCTCCATGCCTTCTGTGAGTGCTCTCTAAACTTCCATGTGGATTAAAACGTATGTCCCTGCTAAGCAGCCATCTTCCTTTAGGGTCACAGGCAGACACAAAGCTGCCAGGACAGGTGGATGGGCCTTCTCTACTTTCAATCCAGTGTCACACAACTGCGGGCATTATTTTTCCAGATAGCTAAATCTAGTGTCATCTGTGCTTGTCTTAAAAACGTTCTACTGCTTCCACCACTGTGAAGAATTCAAACAAACAAACAAACAAACAAGCAAGTCAACCTCCACTGTTCACTTCGAGGTTACTCTGACCCACCTTTGTTAGCCTCGCTGGTGGGTGCCACCCGGCCTTCTCACTTCAGGGACTTTGGTCAGGCTCCTCCGTTCACTGAGGGCAGGCCCACATGGGCCCCAACCTGGTTCAGCCAAGTGTTACTCACGCTTCACAGCTCAGCTCAGCTCAGCCATCTCTTCCTTCCAGAAGCTTCTTTGAGTATGGTCCCCTCCACCCACCGAACCCGGGGACAAACCTCTATCACGGCACTCATCACACCATTATTCTGTTCCCTACATCACCACTACCAATGCCTAGCACTTTCTGGGTGTCCCCACTGATAAGAAGCGATTTGAAGTGCTTCTCCTTTGCACCTCACCACATCCCTGTGGGCTAGGTGCCCTTCTTCAGATGGGAAAGGCGAGGCCCGGAGAAGCCACACAAGGTGCCAAAGGTTCCACAGTGCCCAGATGGGAACTCGGGGCCACCAGGCCGCAGGATCTGAGCTCTTACTCACCTCTTTGTGTTCTGCTGCTCAAAGGTTCTACATTAGATCAGGGGCTTTTTTTGGGGGGGGAGGGGAAGGATAGTGAAGGCTTACTGGACGCTTGAGAAGAGAGTGATGAGAACAGTCACTACCTGAGAGTCTGTCTGTCACACAGAGAGAGGCTGGAAACTTGACTTCTAGCACTGCCCACCGAGTGATGCTGGTTTCACACAGGGTCCCCAGGGCTCGCTCCCAGTGCCAGTGAATCGTCAACAACGAAACCCCTTCCTTTTCTCCAGAGATGTTCTCCACGGGTTTGCAAGAATAAAAACCAACCCCCTCCTTCCCCCGAAACAAAAACAGTTACTGAGAAGTAAGACCTTTACGTAGTTTCAGAGTGAAAGAAGCACATGTAACCCTCACATTTAGAGGCAGGAGCAACAAAACTATTAGAAAACACCCTGATCTGATTTATTGCTGATCACAAAGAAGAATGCCCAAGGCGAGCTCATCTTTTGGTTTTCTAGTTTAACACTTATCCTCAAAGCAGGAAGAATTTGTAATTCATAAAGAAAATCAAAGTTAGTTTGCGTCACATTTTACACAAAAAATTTAGGCCTACATGGAAACCTGAAAGCATTTTGACTAAAATGAAATTATAACAGCTACTAGTTAACATTTGCAGATTGCTCCCTATATGTCAGGCACCTACACAGACATCATTCCTATTTCTTTCTTTGCTACTCTTTAAAAACTCCACTCAGGGTATCAGTTATCAATTCCTTTTTACAGAAGAGGAAACTAGGGCTTACAGAGGTTACAAATAGTTCCAAGTTTCAACCTCGGTTCTGTAGTTACCAAGCCCCCATCCACCACACTAAGTCAGGGCACAAACCCCCCTTCCCCCTCCCCTTTTCAAGCAGGACTGTCACCTGGGCGGGGGGACTCCGCGGCGTCCGGCCCCCCCCCCCCCCAGCTCAGGTACAGAGCACACTTGGATCACCTAACAGAAGACACACTCCGCCTTTACGCTTCCTCCCAACACATCGTTAGCGGGAGTTACAATTGCAAGATCTCAATGTGCAAGGTCAGAGTTGAGTTGATTTCAGGCGAGCGCCGCCTGGGATTGTCAGACTTACCTTCTGATCCTCGAGTCAGACCTGCTGCGAGGTCCGCATTAGAAGCACACTTTCGCAACTGATGGGAGAACCGCATAAAGCTTTCCCGTACTCCACTTCCGCTAAGTCTAAGATGACACCCCTCTCCTCACCGTCAACTCGCTCCGGACCGGCGCCGGGCCGAATAATACCTGCTCAGAAGCCTCGGAGGGTCGCGAGGACCGCCGAGGCGCCCGACTCTTGCGCGGCTGTCACGACTTACACCCCGCAAAGGCAGGCAACCTTGCAGGTCGGCGTCCTCCAGCACCCGCTACTCGCACTCGACATCTCCCCTGTCACAGGCAGAGGTCGATTTCTCATCCATCCGCCCACCATCACCATGTGCGAAGTTTAACCGTGAGTTCGGCCAAAAGACAGTTCCTTTCGCCGTACGTGAAAACCAGATCCGGACCGGTGCCCCTGCCCGGCTGCCCAGCGCTAAGGACCCCTTCCCGGCGCGTACCCCGCAGCCGCCCCGGCCGGACCCACCCGAGCAAGGACGCGGAGCCCCTCCAGGTGTAGCCGCCGAGTGCAGGCCACGCCGCCCGCGGCCGCCGGGGACTCGCAGGCCGAGGGCGGAGGCGCGGCCGCCGCGCCCGCGCACGGCCGGCCCCGCCCGCCCCGCCCCCACCGCCCCGCCGGCGGGAGCTGCGGGCGCGCGCCCCGCCTAGGCCTCGCCGCGCGCCGCCCGCGCTCCCTCCCGCCCGGCCCCCGCCGCCGCGCGCGCGCCGCCCGCGACCCCCTCCCCGGCGCGCCCCTCCCGCGCGCCCCGCACTCACTGAACATCCCAGGCGGCTCCGGCTCCTCCCGCCGCCGCCGCCTCCGGGATCGGGTTGCTTCCGCCTCGGTCGTCTCTGCGGCAGGGTCTCGCTCCCACGGCCGGCTCAGCCGGGCCCCCGCGCCCCGCGCCCCGCCGCCCCCGCCGCGGCTCTGGGCGGCCGCTCCATGACTGACTGACACGGAGCGGGCCGCGGGCTGGGCCGCTCGGGCCTCCAACGCGCAACCGTCTCCACCAATGGGCGCGGCGCCTCGGCGCTCCGCTGGCGATGCCTGGCGTGCGCGCGCCCCGCCCCGCCGCGCCGCCGCCGTCGGGCGGAAGGAGTGAGGGGGCCGGTCTCACGTGGTGGGGCCACCCGGGAGGTCCGACGAGTCACCGCCGCCGCGCTTGGTCCTCGCCCCCGGTCCCTGTCCCGGCCGGGCTTGGAGGCGAGCTCCTGAACCTGGGGACTGCCCTCCATCCTCACCCGCCGTCCCTACCGGCGGCGGGGCCAGAGGTGAGCCCCTTACCTGGGACCACCTACCTGCAGGTTGGTCCTCACGCGGGGTCGGCCCGGAGGTGAGCACCTAACCTGGGGACGACCCTCCGCCCCCGCCGGCCGCCCCTACCCAGAGCGGACCCCGAGGTGAGCCCGTTACCTGGGGGTGACCCTCCGCCCCGGACCCCACCGCTCCCGGGGTTCTGCGCTAGGTGACAGCCGTCTGGGCTCGCTGCTTGCGCGACAGTCGGAGTGGAGCCGCTCCGACCGGCCTCTGCGTGAGAGGTACCGGGGCTGTGCAGTACGCCGTGTGCTCTTCGCACCCCTTGCTCAGACCGCTGGGGGGCACCCTGCGCGGAACGTGGGTAGAGCCGGGAGGTACCTAGGGCGTCTTTGTAGCCAACTCTGCAAATACTTTTTGAGCACTTTGTAGCTGTGGCGATGGCTACAAACCTGTTGAGCTTAGGAATTAAGTAACTAGTTGTTAGGTATTGGACGTTTTGACAAAACAGGAAAAGGACAGTGCTCGGCTGTTCCTGTTCTCTGTAGTAAAGGGAAGGATACGATGCTCAATGTAAGTGTCCGGTACCTGGTGTTTGCTCATTAGGTACCCCTTCACAGTAAGGGATTTCAGGCCCCGTAGATTTAAAAAGTGCAAGCGATCCAGCCGAAAGTTTTTCAGGTTTGACAGTTTCATGTTAGAATCATGGGGCTGCGATTTTGGGTGATATTTCCGTTGTCTTATTTTTTTTATTTACAAATCAGTATTTGCAAATAAAAAAAACCCCCAATATTTCAGTATTAAGTATCATGAAAACTTTTTCTCTTTTGAAGAACTGACTTGTGTACTTTCATATAATGACAATGGCTTAACCAGATGTTTCCCATTTTTACTATGACTTTTAGGAAACTCAGAGCTACATTTACTTCAGTTACATAGAATCACAAGTTGTTAGCATGTTTGCTTTCCTCCTTTGTTCATGGTTTTATTATATTCCATATTTATGGTCTTAACTGTGTGGCTGTATTTCACAGAGTATTTTTGGAAACAGCGTGTCTTTGTAAACTTATATATTAATGAATAAAGTTACAGTGAGGAATTACTGTTGTAGCTGAAACAACAGTACTCCCATTGAGAGTGGTTTTATAATACTGTTTTTCTTTCTCATTTAGAATATTACTTTCTATAAATACTACTTATTCAGCTCTTTGAACCACTTAGTGGAGTTGTTTCAATGTATATTATATAGTATATTTTAGGAGATTTTTACAGAAACTTAACTTTTTAACTTAAAACCATGTGTGAGTGACTCCTCTTTTACAAGGAGTTTGAGCACTTTGCCCAGTTGCATTCATGCACACTCACCTTAGAGGATGTGACATTTCGTCACAGCATGAATACTTGTACCTGCATATGTAATCCATCTTCTGCCTGCTTTTGTCTGATTTTCTTGGGCCCTAGCAACTTATGTATAGATTTATGCCCAAAATGCTATTGATGTGTTTTAACTCATTAAAGGAATAATGTATACATGCACATGGGGACCTGCAGAAGTAAGGCCTGCTTGAGTGTGGTTGGTAAGGTAATAATATGGGTATAATAATTCATAGTTTTAATTTGAACATTTTACTTAAAATGCTCTATGGTGTGCTTGAGTGGGATATTGTTATGTTATAAAATTTCATGCTTCTGATTTTGTAATAAAAAGTGGGCGTTATTTGTTCCAGACCCTGTTGTATTGGACAATAAGATACATAATGTTCATTTTCTGATGCCTGTTGCATTTGACCTTAGTATAATTTTTTCCATTGTTTTATATTGTAGATAAAGCGTAGTGATGGCTGCTGTTTATTCTGGCATTTCCCACAAGCTTAAAAGCAAGACAACTTCCTGGGAAGATAAACTAAAGCTAGCTCACTTTGCTTGGATCTCCCACCAGTGCATTCTTCCAAATAAAGAACAGGTAAGTTTAATGTGAGACTTACATTTTTACAACCTGATATAATTGTCATTTGTGTAGATTGCATGTTGACATTTAGTTAAAATTTTAAAAGATTAGAAAAACGGTTAGGGAAGGAAACTTGGCTGGAAGTTAAAGTAATGTCTGAAAAAAAAGGGAATGTCAGGTGTTTCGTTACCAAACTTTTTCTGCTGCAAACCTCAGTAAGCATCTCTTATAATCCAAATTAAGTATATACATTAGTGAACAGATTTGGAACTGGGTTACAGAAATGAGATCCTGAGTGTGTGGGTAGCTCCATTTGTTTGTAAATCCAGAGTGGTGCTCCGTATGTGACTGCTTATTGGAGCTTTGTTAGACGTCACTGGAATTTGACGAGTTCAAGGTTGGGAAGTACAGCAGCTTTAGTGTTTGTATTAAGCCATTCTAGAAACGGAGTAGGGACCAAGAAGGACATTGCCCTCTACTAACATTTCTCAATCTTACTTGGCTAAGAGTATTTGGATGAGCTCATGAAATTGGCACATACACCGTATGCTAGCATTAGAGAAGGTAGGGACTGTGTCAAAGACGGGTTGCACCTGTTAAAGTGAGGATGAGGTCCAGAAAGAAGAGCACTAGGGGCTCTAGCGGTTTCCAGAGCTGGCTGCACCCGAGATCCGTGACAGCCTGACAGTCACCTGGATGAGATGAGATGAAAGGGGAGGTTACGTAGGCGTTTTCACATTTTATTTTTCAGTTACAGTGGGCATTCCGTATTATTTTTTTGTGTTAGTTTGAGGTGTCCATCACAGTGGTTAGACCATCGTGAATTGCACAGCGGTCCCCCAGGTATTTTGAGTATCCACCTGGCACCATCCATAGTTGTTACGATGTTGTCGACTGTATTTTCTGTGCTGTAGTTTACATCCCCGTGACTGTTCTGTAACCACCAATCTGCCTAATCCCTTCACCTTTTTCGCCCAGCCCCCCAGCCCCTACCCCTCTCCTCTCTGGCAGTCATCAGTTCTCTGTATCTACGAGTCTGTTCTTCATTTATTTTTTCTTTAGCTTCTGCATATAGGTGAAGTCGTATGGTATTTGTCTGTCTGTGTCTGACTTATGTCACTGAGCATAGTACTATCTAGGTGCATCCATGCTGTTGCAGAGGGTAAGGTTTCATTCTCTTTTATGGCCATAGCAGGCAGTTTGACCAGGATCTCCCTCCCCTTCTCCTGAGAGGTTTGCTCCTGTTAGCATCAGTCACTGTGCATACCGGGGCGGACACTTCCGGTGCGGTGAACGGAGGCCTCACCGCCTTTCCTTGTGTTAGTGAGCAAGGAAGCGTGTCACGGTAATGCAAATACCTGTGTCAAACACTCCTTTGCATAAAGCGCTTGTGCATCATCGTACAGAAGACTGTCTCTGTCTTCTAGATGAGGTCAGTAGATGTTGAAGTTAAGCTACAGGTAACCTGGGAAGCCAGGACACAAACTCCTGTCTTTTAACTGCATTTTTGCTTCATTTTGTTGTCATTCTGAGCAATTGTGGTGTTTCTAACCTTTGATATTTAGTATGCCTATATAGAGAAGTTAGAAGAAACTGTCAGAGTTTCACTTGAAACTTTTGATTGGCCTCAGATGAAGACAAAATTGTTTTCATTCTGTTTTTATTTCTTAATAATAAATAGTTTAAGAGAACAAAACATTTATGTGCTATAACATTACCAAAGGTGGCTTTTAAAGGAGACTTTTCTCCCTGGCAGTCGGATTTACTTATACATGGAATGCCTTAAATGTCTAATGTTTTTATTTATTGGTAAATAAATTCATTTATTTTCAGAGTATATTTCTTCCAAATTTAGGTGTTACTTGATTGGGCAAGACAGTCATTAGTTTCATTTTACAAGAAAAAACTTGAACTGAAGGAAGACATTGTTGAAAGGCTGTGGATCTATATTGATAATATTCTGCATAGCAAAAAATTACAGAATCTCTTCAAGAATGGGAAGACAATTAATCTTCAGGTTTCCCTAATCAAGGTAATAGCTTCTTGTGTTGTCCTGTGTGTGTGACATGCATCTCTGTTGATTTCCCGTCAATGCTGGAAGCTTATTTGTTTTAGGGTTAATTTTATGAAGATGGAGGAAATATTACGGCAGGGAAGAAGGAAGTAATGTTAGAATTATAACAATGACTGGTAGTCATTGAATGAGTATTACGTCCTCTACATTGGGCTAAGTACTTTGTTATTTAATATTCAAGAAAAGATCAGAACCTTTTCATGAAGTGTTTGTTGATTACCTTTTTAATAGGAAAAGATAGCCAGCAAATGATGCTACTTTGTGTGATATTCCTCGCCCCCAACCATTCTGTTGACATCCCTTGAAGGGAGGTCAAAGGCCAAAATCTAGGTAGGAATTTCCTCAGATTCTTGACTCCAAGTGATTTCAAAGCCTCAGATCACAAGTGCGAGCTTCACTGTCAAAACTGAGTGTGTGGGGACACCCTGAGAACAGCTGGTGCCGTGAAAAGCACTAATGATGAGCATGGAGCCTCACAGAGGTTAGGTGACTTGCTGAACGCCACCCAGCTGGTGAGTGGCACAGACCGCCTGGTCGCAGAGCCTGTGTCCTCCACTGTCACTCTGCCTCGCCCACGCGTGTGCAGGAAGAAAGAAAACCAGTGAATGCTGGGGACAGAAGAATGAAATAGTTGAGTTGTATGGAATTAAATAGATGGTTCATAGACTTCAGTGATTCTTGAAATTGTGTTCTAAATTGTGTGTCACTGGTTGTCATAATAGATCGGTGACCACTAAACTGGGTTGTTCTGAATGGTCTTCATCTCCATGTGTTCTAGCAAAGTCATTTTGAAATTTATGTGTGCTGTATATGATTACATAAAATATTAATTCTGTAGTACATGCATTCATTGGATAGATAAATTGCCCTTTGGATACAAATGGGTGCAAAGTATTACAGATAAGTTGTGTGATCAGAAATATTTAGAGATCCCTGTGGCAGTGCACTGGCATTTAAGTATGTGGCATTTTTGTTTAAGCCTTCCCAGAGGCAGCAGTTAGTTGAATGGAGATAATCACACCTGTCATTGGGCTACTGATAGTTGAGCACCCAGGATAAATCTGATTCCCAGATGCTGTAAGGCTGGGAGCAAGTTACATAGCCTACGAGTGAATTTTGGAATCTTCCCAGCCCTCATATTTTCTGTTGTTTGTGGATTTCCAAATTTTGGAAGTATACAGTATGGGTTTTCTACATAGTACCTAGTAACTGAAAACATTTGCTTTCCTCTTTTAAGAATGCCTTTTGCTTTGGCTTTAAAAACAGAAACAGTACAGTTAATTGCAGAAATGTGATTTGGGCAATAGGATCACAGCCGAAGGCCACTGTGCATCGACCTGTAATATCTGAGCTGCACTGCAGGTGTAGGATGTTCGGGGTCTGAGCCTTAGAAAACCCAGCTCTTTAAAAGGGGCAGCAGGTTTACAGAGGGACTGCTCTGCTCCCTTGTTTGAATTTGCTTTGGTAGAAGGATATGTGAAGGAATTAAAACAGGTTCAAGTTCACGTAGATGTGATAATCTGGCCTTTCTTTTTTTATCAAGATGAGGGAAAGGGTGAGTTGATTGATTCTGTTGTGCTTTCTGTGTGTGTGTGAGGGTTAATGGTGGTAATGAGTTTTCTTTCTTTCTGGATGTTCAGATCATAAATGAGAGAATAGCTGAGTTTTCGCTCACGGGATCCCAGACAAACATCTGTGCTGTGCTTAGCTGCTGCCAGGGCATCCTCTCCACACCCGCCCTTGCGGTCATCTACACGGCCAGACAGGAGCTGATAGTGGCCTTGCTGAGCCAGCTGTGCTGGTCGGCCTGCAGGCAGCCAGCAGCAGCCGTGGTGGCCCAGTTATTTGAGGTCATTCATCTGGCCCTTGGCCATTACCTCTTGATCCAGCAGCAGCAGGTGAACCCAAGGCGCGCCTTTGGAGAGGTGACTGGGCATCTGCTCCAGCCCTGCCTGGTCCTGAGGCACCTACTCTCAGGGGGCAGGTGGACACAGGCTGGCCAGGGACAGCTGCGGCAGGCACTGGGCCGGGACCTTCGGAGTCAGATAGAGGCCATGCTTCGGGGTGGTGCGTTTCAGCCTGAGCTGCTCTCGTCCTACAAGGAGGAGCTCTTGGACCACCAGCAGGGGGACTCGAAGATGGGGGCCATGAAAAATCTCCTCGCCCCCATGGACACTGTGATTGCCAGGCTGGTCGATGCTGGCTACTGCGAATTGTCCCTTCATGCTGCGGTTGTGGCCAGCTCGGTGGCCTTGCTGTACAAACTCTTTCTAGACTCTTACTTCAAGGAGGGGAATCAGCTTCTCTGCTTCCAGGTGCTTCCCAGGCTGTTCGGCTGCTTGAGGATTTCACACCTGCAGGGGGAGCAGCTGCAAGCCCTGTCCACGTCAGACTGGACCACAGAACTCCTGGTCGTAGAGCAGCTGCTGAGCTCCGTGGCGAGCAACAACATCTACAACATCGCGGCCGATAAGATCCGGCACGGAGAGGCCCAGTTCCGCTTCTACCGCCGCGTGGCCGAGCTGCTGGTAAACCACCCACAGGCGTCCGTGCCAGCCTGGTTCCGCTGCCTCAGGGCTCTGATGTCCCTGAACCATTTGATCCTGGAGCCAGACCTGGATGACTTGCTGGCTGCAGCATGGATCGATGCAGATGTAGTAGAGTTTCGAACCAGAAAGGCCCAGGAGGCCCTTATTCACACTCTCTTCCAGACGTATGTCAAACTCCGCCAGGTGCCACGGCTCTTCGAGGAGATCCTGGGGGTGATATGTCGTCCCGCTGCTGAGGCGCTGCGGCAGCCGGTGCTGGCTGCGGGCCCCTCCTCGGTGCTCTGTGAGTGCCTCCTGGAGCTGCCTCCGAGTCAGGTCTTGGACGCGTGGTCCCTGGTGCTGGAGAAGTTCCAGTCCTTGGTCCTGCCTTACTTGCGGGACGACGCTGACATGGCCTTGAAGTCGCTGTCCCTGAGCTCGCTGCTGCACTGTGTCATGTTCAACATGAGGAGCCTGGACGGCAACACCCCTCTGCCCGTCATCAGACGGATGCAGGGCACCATGCAGGGGATGCTCCAAGAGCTGGTGAAGCCCCTGTTGGGCCTCCTCCTGGACCCCCCGGGCCCAGAGCCGGAGCTGTGGCTGCAGAAGGTCAGCGACGCTGCGCTGCTGCTCTCCCACACCTGGGCGCAGGTTGACACTGTGCTGGGTTTGAACTGTAGCCAGTATCATGCTGCGTCTGGGGCCCCTACAGGTGTTACTGCAGAAGTCTCAAACCTCCCTCTCTTGCTCCCAGGTGTAGAAACACACCATTGGAAGAAGATAGAAGAGATCACAGCTCAGTTTGACTCTCTGGGCAGGTATTGCTTAGAACAGCTCTACTTGCAGAAAATGAAAAGGACTTTGATGCAAACGGGTTTCCAGTGTGAAGAAGCCCTTTGTACTTTGAGGGATGATGCTGCCTACATCCTTGCTTCCGGCAGAGAAAGCTTGACTGAGGGGATGACAGCTTCCTGGGATGGCCAGGTGGGGACAGTGAGTGCGGTCACATACCCTGTAGCTCACTGGCACTCGATTGTGTCAAATCTCACAATCTTAACACCCTATCTTTGTCCAGATGACGAGAGATACCTGGCCAGTGTCCTCCTGAGCACTTTGCCAATGAGCAAAGTCCAGGAAGGCTCAGCAGATGAAGAGCCAAACATCACGCTTGAAAAAATATCTGAGGCCGTGTTTCACAGCCCCCTCTTCCCAGAAATGCAGTCCCTTTACTCTGCCTTCTTGGTGTGCCTTACTGAGAGGTGTGCCAGCGTTCTGCGTTCTGGCGCCCGGGGCGACCTGAGGCTTCTCAGTCAGCAGCTACCCTGGCTTTTTGGAAAGGACCCCACAGATGTGGCCCATTGGGAAACCAGACACGCCAAAGTCGGACCTGAAGGTGCAGAATCAAGAGGAGAAATTGCCCAGAACTTACTATCCTTGGCCAAGAGTGACTTCCCCATCCGGCTGGGGGAAGAGCAGTTGGAGAGCATCCTGCGGCTTTTGGAAGTCGTGTCTGCGCTGCAGCTGGACAGCCTGTCGACTGCCTGCCACGTGCGCTACTTCCTGCTGCTGCTGTCCACGGCCATGGCCCAGCCGCGGAGCCCCTGCCCCTCCTCACAGACCCTGAAGTTCCTGATGACCTGCTACCGGCTGCTCGGCTACCTGCAAAGAGGGAAGAGTGCCCGTTCAGTGCTCAAGGTCATGTATGCCAGTGATGTTTTTGAAATCGTACTGACCTCACTGTTCAAAGCCAGTGGTAGATTTCTTATTGATCGGGATGACCCTTCTTGGCTGGAATTCCTCGAAGTGGTAGGGACATTCTTAGAACAGCTCCTGCAGATGCTCATCCAGATGAAGCTCAGCCCGGTGCTTAATTTTGGGAAAATCATCGCATTTCTCTCCGGGTGCAAAGTGTACACTGAAGCGGCTTTAGGCAAACAGGTGAAAACTCAGGATCCTCTGGGCCGGCAGCTCCTTCTGGTGTCTCTGACCACGCTGTGCCGAGTCCTGGGGCCTTTCGTCCGAGAGCGGAGGCAGCAGCTCGAGGCCCCGGCCCCGGAAGCGCTGCCGGGGCTGTTGCAGCAGGCAGCGGTCCAGCTGGGCGTCCTTCTGCGGCTCTGCGCGCCTCGTGAGACCCGGGGCCTGCACTCCGCCTTCCTCTCCTCCGTCTGCACGCTCTTGGAAGTGGACGTGGGCCAGCACTCCAGGCCCAGCGAGACCGAGATTTCACAGGTCACAGACAAAATGCTGCTCTCCGGTCCCGCCCTCTACCAGAGCGTTTACTCACAAGTCCTATCCGAGTTGCCGGCCCTGGCAGGACACTCCCAGTCCTTCCAGGCAGCCGTGCGGTTTTTGACCCTCTTCTCCTCAGCCCCAGACCTGCACCCCAAGGAGGAGTCCATTTTCACTTCCGTGTTTCAGTCCGTGAGAAACGTTCTGGCAGGTAAGTCATTGTCTCTCGAGCTCCTTCTGTACTCTGCAGCGTGTGGGGGGAGGCTGGCGGAAAGGCCCTGGGGGTGAGTTATGGCCCCTCCCCTCCCAGGGGCAGGTGTGCATTTCAGAAGGTGTGACGCGGGAGCGAGGAGGAGAAACTCGCCCTTGCAGGCCCCTGCCCCCGGGTTCCAGCCTGCGCTTTCTGCCCCGGCTGGCCGTCACCTTCATAGTGTCCCTTTGTTTGACGCGCGGTAGCCTTCTAGGCATGGTGCTCTGTGTCTTAGTATTTCACTGACTTTGGAGAAAGTTCTAGTTTTTAGTTGTGAAACCTCTGCTTCTCTTTCCCAGTTTTGATCTGCTCTGGCCCTGGATGGTCAACAGAGATCATTGCGTTTTTATGAGTAGACTCTTCACATCAGGTCCTCAGTGCCAGCAGTTAACTTAAATACAGAAAACCTGCCACCTTCTGAAAAGGGACAATGACTTAATTTAGAGGGAACCTCATAAAATTCCCTGGGGGCAGGACTTCAGCCCCCTAGGTTTCAGAGTAGCACTGGCGGTCATTGGCACCATGGGTGCCGATTGGCTCAGACGGTGGTGTCACCGCAGTGTTCGGTGGGATATCACAGGACTGCAGAGCCAGACAGTGTCTTTGTGCATGAGGATCCCAAACCTGAGGTCCCCCAGGTCATACAGAGGCAGATGGGCCAGATTTTCCCCATTTCGAGATGGCACGTGTCTCATACCACACCCCGTGGCACAGGTTTGTTTCCTCTTTGTTTTGGTGGTTCCTGGGCCTCGAGGTTGGTCGGGACAAATCCTCTGAGGGGAGGCTGGGCAGGCTGTCAGCCGAGCCTGACCCTCAGAATGCGTGCCAGCCCCTCCGCTTCCCGGTGGAGAAGCCGTGACGAGCGAGGGGGAGTCCCAGGTGCGCGTGGATTTGAAAGTGTTAAGTGGGGACTTGTGGGAAGTACCACAGCCTGGGCCAAGGCCAGGCTGAAGCATGGAGGCCTGAACAGCACTGCTGGTGCCTCCCTTTCAGTGGCCCTTCCGTCTCTGCCATGACGGTGGGTGGACTGAACACAAATTGCAGTAGTGACATAGGTCGTGTGAACTGAGCCAGACCGTGGGGCTAGAGGTGGAGAGAGGGCATGCAGGCAGCACACCAGTAGTAAGCAGTGGTTGTGGAAGGAGAGGCAGGCCGGGCGGGGGGCAGGGGCTGCTCACGGCGAGCCTCCTGTGTGGTCCATGCTCTGTGGGTCCAGCCCAGCACCTGGCGCTGTTGGGTGCCCTCCACTGTGTGCAGGTTGAGGCCCAGAGAGGCCGTGCATCTAGGCTCTTATAGCTTGCGGGAGACGGCATCCAGCTCACTCAACGCCTGTGGCCCTCTGCCCTTGGTACTGCACTAAGGAAGTGGAGACTGGGGCTGGGAATGCACCCTGGCCGTGTGCGGTGGCCTGACCGTGGAAACATGGCTGGACAGAGCAGCTGGGGTCAGACTGGAAAGGGCCCTGAATGCCCTCACTTCGGGGTCACTATGAAGCCGTGGGCCAGGGGCCCAGGGACATTTAGGAGGCTCTGCCACTTTGAGTGAGAGACACCAGGTGACTGCAGCAGGCAGTCCCCAGACACTGAGGGTTCCTCTCGTCTCTTCAACATGCTCCTCTGCTTACATGGGCAGACCCACCCTGAGACCTGCTGTTTTCATAGAAGGGTTCAAGGAAAGCAAAGAAAACTAGAATGCGAGCAGCAGTCCCGTCTCCCGCGGTCCAGAGGGCAGCCCTGCTGAGCTTCGTCCTCGTCCCCCACCCCCAGCGCTGGCTCCGTGTGCGCGAGAAGCACCAGTCCGAGAGCGTGGGGGCCCTGCCTGGGGGTGTCTCCGCGCCCCTGGGACGGTGACTGCACGGCTGTGTGCTGTGTCATCTGGGGCTGCGCTCATTCGTTTTGCCCCCGCTTGTCTGTCACATCTGAACGATTTGGATTTCTGTTCTGTGCAGATCCTGCGGTTCCAGTTCAGGTAATCCAGGATATCGAGCCTCATCTGGGAGCATTGCTCACCCACATGCTGGAGGTGGGGACGACAGAGGACTTCCGGATGCTGCTGCAGTGTGTTCTCCAAGGGCTGGACGTCAGGAACGCGTGGCGAGCAGACCAGCCGGTGGGTCGCTCCTCCCTCCCTCGGCAGGCATGTGCACGGTAGTAGCTCCGCGGGAAGACCTGAGTGGCTGTGTCACCCTGGAGCCAAACACAAAAACGGACGGAGACCCCAGGAGTTTATGCAGGGAGCGCAGGCTGCTGGGGGCCTGGTGGGTGCCTCGGGCAGCTGAGATGCGCCGGCCGGCGTGACGCCTGGGCGGTGGTCTCTGACTTTAGCAACAGTGACTGGCTGCTTTCTGAGGTGGGCTTTCCGAGAGTTGACTACTTCCACTAAAATTTCTCTCTTTTTTTCCTAGACTGTTCTGTCATCGGTGACACTGGTCAAGTTGCTGCTGAGCTGCCTGCTCGGCGGGGAGAAAGCACGCCTGTTTTGGCGTGCGTGCCCGCAGATAGTCACGGCTCTGACTGTGAGTGCCCTGCCCCCTCCCACTTCCTGTCCACACGGAGGATGAGGGTGGACTGCCTCCTCCATCCCCTGGCTTTGTGCAGAGCCTTCTGGGGCTGCGTCCCGAAGGCAGCCGTGGGCGGAGAGCATTGCCGTCCTCGGGCGTCCCGTCACCGTCTGCACACATCAGGGTCCCGTGGAAGACGTGGGGTAGAAGTGGGTACAGGGCCACTGAGGAGCGTGGGGGAGTATTCACTTTTGTTTTTGTGCCTGGTGACAGTGGTGGTTTTAATGGCAGTGACGTCCAGGAGGTCACACCTCAGTTCTGGCTGGTAACTCTGTGCAGGTGTGAGAAGCCCCTGCCACACTGGGCCGGGCCGTGGCCCTCCCGACAGGCTGCAGTGGAAGGGATGTGGCGACAGAGGAGGCTGCTGCAGAGGCTGCTCGAATTAGATGAGGCAGGGAGGAATTCTGTAGCTTCCTTGTCCCCACAAACTGTTGTGATCGGTGTAGTGCATTTACTTGTTCTAGGGGTGTGTGTGTGTGCGCGCGTGCATGTCCAAAGTCTGATGCAGTGAGAAAGAATGGCTTTACAGAATGGCGTAGCCACGTTGCGTAGATTGTTGTCATAGTCCCGCCCAAACGTTGCTCATTGGGCCAAGGTGGCTGCGTGCAGTGATCACAGGACTTCTCGTTTCACCAGAACAGAGGCCAACTTGAGGTTGGGACTGCCTCAGGGTTTCTGTCCTCTGGAGAGTCTGGCATCAGTATTCACTTCAGAAGGTCAATGTTTACTTTACCATCGTCATCAGCTCTAATGCCAGCTTGTGCTGGGAGAAGTGCCCTCGGTTATCATAGTCTTAGGGCAGAGGGTCTAAAGAATAGACTTACTGTTTCTTTAAAAAGAAGGTTATTAATTTTAGAGAGAGAGAGAGAGGAACATCAGTGCGAAAGAAACATCGATCAGTTTCCTCCCATATGTGCTCTGACCAGGGATCAAACTCACAACCTAGGCGTGTGCCCTGACTGGGAACCGAACCCTCAGCCTTTTGGTGTACAGGACAACACTAACCAACTGAGCCATACCAGCCAGGGTGTGACCTACCCTTCTCTCTTGTTCTTCTGTTTTGGTGCTTAGTTGTTTCCCTGGGAATCTGTGTTAGTAGACGACTCTGGTCTCTCCCTGTGTGTGTGGGGTGGGGGGCAGGGGCATCAGGAGGAGGAGGAGTGTAGTGGGGGGATAGAGTCGGAGGTGAGGGGCCGTGTGGCTGGTGAGCGGTGTTGGCTGTGGGCGTGGCAGGTGTGCGCCAATAGGAACACCAGGCTAGAAGTGGCTTGGGTAAATCTAAGCAGGACAGCACGGAGTTAGCATGGCCAGAGCACCCAGAAAAAGATGAGCATTGTGGGAGACAGGCCCCACGAGGCGCCTGCAGAGGTGCTGTTTACAGGTGCTGGGGGCGGGGGTGGGGGTGGCGCAGGGGGCGGGGGTGGCGCAGGTGAGCGCTCCCAGGTTAGGCAGGGAGACCGTGCTGGCCCTCATTTTGAGTCTTTCCCTTTGTGATGTGGAACAGTAATGGAACACCTTCAACTGGAGCTGATGGTTAAGAAATGTAACAAATGGAGTTTAATTACGGACATTCAGAATCAATGTTCTTTTCAGGAAAATGTTCTGTTGTATCTGATGTGAAGTTTTCTTGTTTTGAGAAATCAGATGAATCAACTCTGGTGAGAAATTACTTCTCAGGGTAGATGAATCCCACAGAAAGCGTGGCCCCAAACAGATAGGTCCGTAGCGGTTGCCCTGGGACATGGGACACTGGCCTCCTGGTCACCTGGAGCTCCCTGCCAACCACATCGGTGCACGTAGGGGTTTGGACAGTCTTACGTCCATCACCGCGGTTCTCCCCTCTGTTGGCTTCAGTTGTTGTCATTTCTGTTGAGAATCACTGTCATTTTCTTTCCTTTATTTCTTCTTGGCCTGTAGCTGCAAAACCGAGAGGCCTGCCAGGAGCAGCCCCTGCCCTTGGCGTTGGTGGAGTCCATCTTGGATGTGCTGGCCGCCCTGCTGCGGCAGGGGGAGGAGGCCATCAGCAACCCCCACCACGTCAGCCTGGCCTTCAGCATCCTGCTGACGGTGCCTCTGGACCACCTGAAGCCCGCTGAGTACGGGAGCATCTTCCCTCGCGTGCACAATGTGCTCTTCTCCATCCTGCAGTGCCACCCGAAGGTGAGCGGGCGGAGGACTGGGTGCCGGGCAGCCTCTCCTCTGTGAGCGGGGTCGGTGTGCCTGCGGAAAAGCAGTGTGAAGTGTCACTGTTGCAGGCTAGTAATGCTGCTGATTTGCTAGATGAACAGTTGGTTCCAATAACTGCCAGGGCCAGAGTGCTTGACCTTCCCATCAGGCTCTTTGAGTGAGCTTGTCTTTGTTGGACCCGACACTTTGAACAGTGTTTGTGTGTTAGCTCTTTAGGGAAACTCATTGGAAATTACTCTGTTTTCACAGATTATTTACATGGCACTCACTTGCTTAGCATTCTTCTTGGGCTTGTAGTGCAGTGGCTCTGGAGAGCGAGCTGCCCTGCGTTCCCATTTTCCATGTGCGCCTTTCAGATTAAACGGATGCTAGAAACAGATGCCTTGTAGAGCAGAGTCCTGTTCAGCCAACGTTCCCTGAATGTTTGCTGCGTGTCGCACTTCCCCACTGCAGCAGGTTTAAGCAGGTGGTAATTCCATTTTATGGATAAGAAGCAGGCTCAGAGTCACTCAGGGACCTGCCAATGTCATCAGCAGAGTCTGAGTCTTAGATTCGAGCCTGGACTTCTCTGGCCAGGTGTTCTTCGGCTGTGCCGCCTCTGTCCATGGGACACACGGGGACTCGTAAATACGGAGGGAGACCCCTACCCACAGGCACAGTCACATAGTTTTAGGTGTTTTAATGTTCTAAGGTTAGAGACCTGCCAGCAATGTCATTTTGAAAACATTTATTCTTTGGCAAACTTGGCGCTCGTGATACTGGGCCCCACTCCAGTGCCTTCCCCACATAACAGTTGCCTTTGGCCCTGCCTGTCTTGTCCGCAGCTTTGTTACTAAATCTCTCTGTCGGTTGTCAGAGTTTCATGTGGCCGTGCAACATAAATGCAGGCACAAGCCATCACCAGCTGAAATTGCGGGTCTTGCAGAAGATGCAGGGTTTCATGCAGCTGATGAAAGTAACGTTAACCGTGTAATCTCCCACCAGACCAGTGACAGGTGACCGTCGAGCAGAAGTGGACTGTTAAGGAGAGAATTGGCGAGGATGGTGACGTGGCATCGCCGTAGGGATGATGTGACTCGTTGTAGTTGCTCGCCCTCATGTAGCCTGTGGGGTAGAGAGCAGGAAGGGGGCCCCAGGCGGTCTGCGGTCCGTGTTGGTGGTATGTGCAGTCGGTCCTCTGACCTTAAACGTTAAAGGGTCAAGTAAGGCGAGCAGTTTCCCCAGAAAGTCCAGGGGAAAGGAAGGTGCCTCAGATGTTC
Organism: Tonatia bakeri; assembly: GCA_004024845.1. Taxonomy (NCBI): domain Eukaryota; kingdom Metazoa; phylum Chordata; class Mammalia; order Chiroptera; family Phyllostomidae; genus Tonatia; species Tonatia bakeri. The sequence continues at coordinate 88,188 of PVIA01001062.1, forward strand.
TGAGCATCCTGGTGGATGAGGCTAAGGAGGAAATAAAGATGAGCTCCTTGAGAGAGAGAAGCTGAAATAAACCATTGCCTGCGTATTTGTATGTTCTTACGTCTGTTGTTGCAGGTGATGCGGAAAGCCATCCCTTCATTCTTGAACTGCTTTACCAGGCTGCTGTTTTCCGTTATTCACGAAGGACGGCAGAAAGATAAAGGTACTAATTCAGACTCATGGCATCAGCTGTACGATTTCAAATGTGTTTATCGTGCAGTGTCTCTGGCCACATATGTTACTGAAAATAAAACCACCCAGCTGAGTGTAAGAAAGAGGAATATTCAGGTCATCAAATGAATACTCACAACAATTTTTTGAAAAATTTCCAACTGTCACAACTTTTTGCTGTATCTAGAACAGTGAATGCATTTGGCATCTCCTAATTGGAATAGTTCTTTTTCTGGAAAAAATAAGCACCTAGATTCAGGAAATGTTTACTCCTATAAAAAGAGGATGTAACAGGAATTGCAGTCCCAATTGGCCTTAAGGGCTGACTTCATATTTTCATGGGGACCTTGGCGGGGAAGCAGCAGGTGAGGAGCCGTTGCACTGCGTGAAAGGGGCGAGCTCCGCCTGCAGCTCACCGTCCCAGCCCCATCTCGGCAGAGAGCTGTTTGCTGACCGGGGACGCAAACTGCCATTGGCGGCAGCACGAACCACATTCACAGCTTGTTTTCCAGCCTTGCAGTCTGTTGATCTCTGCAAATTTCTAATGTGGGGAAGAGTCGCATTGATTGAAAGTTTGCTTATGAAGTGAGGCTGTCTATTGCACTGCTTCTAATTTGCATGGCACGGACTGCCTCGTGCCATCCGGGGTGGCGAGCACGAGGACAGGGCCTGTGACCGGAGCCCTGGGCTCAGAGGAGGGTCTGCGAGTCACCTGGGGGGCGTCAGCGAGGACCTGGGCTGCGGCTCCGGACCGACTAGCGGTGCGCAAGTGGTGCTCCCCTTCTCCCCACCGGGGTGAATTGGTTTGATAGGTTCAGGCCTGTAGATTTAAGCTGTAACTTCTTAAACAACTAACTTGTACGGAAAGAAAAGGTATGGCTAACACTGCACTCTAATTCCCCAGTTATTCTGCCTGGTTTGGGGGTTAGTTGGGGGTCACACAGTTCAGCGTTGGGCTCCCTCCCATGCTGGGTGCAGAGTACGCCTCGGTGTGACACTGTCACTGTATTTAGGAGTGGGATGGGGAAACGGGTTCCAGGTCCCATGCTAGCCTTGCTCGGCTGGCGGTGGCTAACGGCAGTTCTGTGTTGAGGCCTCTGAGGTCGCGTCTCAGCTCCACAGGCAGGAGTCCCTGTTCTGGCTCGAGAGGGCGGCCGTGACAGGAGGTGGGACATGGCGGCGAGGGGGAAGCCCTGGGTCCAGTCTCACCAGGCCGTGAGCGGAGCCTGGTCACGCACTGGCACAGGCGTGTCCTGCGTGCACTTGGACTCGTGACCTTCGTCCCGGGGAGCCCAGGTGCACTGGCCTGTGCTCGGCTCTGCTGCGTGGCCTGCTGTGTCCACGTCGGTACAGCTCAGTCACCTGCAGTCGGCCAAGACCTGGTGCTCTGATGCGTTCGTGGCCAGACCGAGTAGGACTTTCACTGTTGACTTGTCTGGGTTGGCACTGATGCCCTTCTTAGTGACCACACGTTACACCCATTATTCATGCTGTGAGCCGTGTGCATGTGGCGCAGTCTCACGAGAGAGAAGGACGGAATGGTGCCCATCACCTGCCGGAGTGCCCCACTCGGTGCACTGCCTGCTGAAACAGCCCCGTGCGTGTTGACGGTTTACATGATTTTATTAAATGACGGTGATCCAGAAGAACTGCACATACATGTTTGTATGCATAATCAAGGTCTTGAAAAAGACATGGCACATTCTAAAAATCAAGTTTGTTAAGGCATAATGTATGAGAAACAAACTGTATCCACTTAAAGTATACAGTTCAGCGCACTTTGATAGGTCCCTCACTACGTGCAGGACACCACCGCCACAGTCAAAACACAGAGCACTTGCTTCGTCCCCACAAGAGTCCTCTTGCAGTCTATTCCCCCAGTCTGGTGCCAGCCCCAGGCAACCGCTGTAACCCGTTTGCACTCTCTGGAATTTTGTCACAGCGGTGCATCACCCTGGTGGGTGGTGAGAGCCAGGGTGGACACTCGGGCTCTGTCGTGAAGGCCGGGGGGCTGCCGCGACCTGGACTGTGGCCACCCCTTCGGAATTCGAATTCCTGTTTAGCTCCCTTGGTCGGTTTGAGTTCCTCAGTTGGTTTCTTACGAAGGGCCTGAATGGCCTGGCCCCTTACGGTGGAAAGAACTAGGGGTCAGAAAGAAATCTGGGGGGATGGGAGTGATAACTGAGTCTTACGTGTGTATCTGCCTGAAAGTGAACAATTCTGCACAGTTTCTGGAGTGGAAGGAGGCAACGACGACATCAGGCCTTCTTATCTCTAACATCACACGATGTTAGAGACCATTTTCAGAGAGAATTTTCCATTTTTTCCTGCCTATTTAAGCCTGCTTCGTAGAAATCTGTCTCCTTTTTAAATACAATAGCTGTCCTTGATTTCATCCTGAAAAATCTTGATTATTTTCAGTAAACTCTTAATACAAACCATGTACTCTTAATTATTTTAAGTGTTCTTCCCTTTGTTGTGCAGATAAATATTTGGACATATTCTCTCTCCTGCGTTCTGTCTGCAAAATAAGCTAATTAAAGAGTGGGAAAGGGGGAAGATTTGAGTAATTGGGGGCTGCAGTGAAAGTATAAAACTGGAAGGAAAGCACACGGCTTGGAGCTGATGGGTTTGGAAACACGTTGCTTCCGTAGGGAGCACAGATGACCTGCCGGTGGTCCTGGAGTGTGCCCGCCTGGTGGAGAGGATGTGCAGCCACATTGCAGCCCAGGCCGAGGACTTCACGGTGTACGCCCCCTTCATGGTGGCCCAGTACCTGGCGGAGGTGCAGAAGGTAGGCCGGGCGGACGGCTGTGGGCTGTGGTGTTGGGACGTGGGAGGCCCCCATTGGCTGTTAGGTCTCCAGCACAAACCTCGGGCCTGTTCTGGTTAGGCTCTGAGTAATTGGGGAGGTGAAATGCCCCCAGGTGTAGGCACAGAACCGGGCTCATTGGCGACCAGAAAGAGGGCTTCCCGGGCCTGTAGTTGTTGGGCGTGGTGTGTATGTGACCCAGCTGCTTGCAGACCCTCACAGTTGATGGCGTGGTGGGGATGCGAGTGGAACAGGGTTAAAACCGCTGGGAAGCCTGTGACAGGAGAGGCGCTGCGTTTTCCAAGGGCCCTTTGGCTGGCTGAGTGGCTTCCTCAGGGAACCTGGCATGGCGCCTGCTCCTCCTGAGGCTGCTTCAGGACGAGTCTGTCTCCACCAACTCACTCAGACCCACCAGCCCTGCCCACCTCAGCCAGTGGAGATGCCTGTCATGGGTGGGGCCAGGTGGGGGCAGGCGGCACACGCCTAGGGGGTGACCGGCCCCAAGGGTGCACACGTGGTCCACATCGGGCCCAGTGTGCGGGAACCTTGGGGCAACATGCCAGCATCCTGCACCTCGTCCTTTGGCGTGGGCTTGGCGTTTGGTTTCCTTGGAACTATGCAGCGTTTTTGCAGAATCTTGATATTCTTCCAAGCACTGAAGTCATTAATATATAAGCGTTTGCTAAAGGAAAAGCTGGCGTTGTTTTCTGTTTCACCGAAGAATAAAATGAGACAGTGATATTACCTCACGAAGGGCCAAGAAGGGAGGCACTAAGTTTTTGAACTCGTAAGTCATTATTACTCTGAGGTTTGTTTTATGAAAAGTGTCCTGTTTCCTGGCCTTATTATTCATGTCTAATTTATGTTTATCAGCTATTTTTTTATTTGTGATCTTGGAAGCCAGAGGCCTTGGCAATTATTGAAGGCTCTAGTGTCCCAGAACCCATTGGCAGGAGAGCCTGCGTCTTATCTCTTATCCGCTTTTCCGTTTAGTAACGCAGAAAGCATTCCACGTGCACTGGAGGCTTCTGCTGAGAGAGCTGTGAACCTTTCTAAACCAGGAAGACGTTTCTGAGATCAGTTACTGTTGGACAGCCGAGCGAGTCCCCTCCCCTGCGTGCTCCCCTGGGGTTTCTGTGCCGTGGGGCGTGGGTGGCTTGTCAGCTGTTCGAGCGGGTGACCTGGTCGGATGTGTCCTTCAGCAGAAGCAGTGACTCGTGTGGATCTTGTCGCTGCCCCCCCCCCCCCCATACACACACACATAGTGCAGCGCTGTGTTGTGATGGGGGATGAGCCCGGGGATTGTGGTCACTGCTCTCTTACCTGTAGTAGGCCGAACCCCCAGCTGCCCCTGATGGTTTGAGCAGTCGTTTGTGCCGCCCATCCTGCCTGCGGCTCCTGTGGCTCTGCAGAGAGGTTTCATTGGCTGGCCAGTGGCTCTGGTGTTGCAGGACTGACTTTTTTCTCCTGCGTCATAAATAAATCGTCTGAAACAGAGAGATGGGGGGCCACATGGTTTTGATGCCACTGGCCTCCTGTTGACCCCCAGAGCCTTCTGCTCGGGGCCGCACTCGTGAGGTCCCGCCTAGGTGAAGGGATTGTGACGAGTGTGGCTTCAGGTCTCAGTGCTGCCCCTGGGGAGGTCACTTCCCCCCTTGGTGCCTGTGGAAGTGCAGTTACTTGTTTAGTGTGTGATGACTGAATGAACGAGTGAGTGGTCAACTTACAAGGTCCTCACCCCACTGGCGAGAGGAAGGACTTCTATTTTTCATTTGTCCTTTTTGTTTTATTCGTTCTTGCCCTCCCGCATGCCTCACTCTGAAGTCACAGACAAGGCAGTGCACCTCTGTCCTTTAGTTCTTATTTGTAGAACAGTACAATTTCAGGTGATCATCTGCCACAATTTTTTCTGTCGTGTGAAGATAATCATGACTTTGAAGAATGGTATCTTTTTAGTGGCAGACACAAATGGCCTCTTTAGGAATCTGCCTCCTGTGGTTGCCTAGGTGACTCGGACTCCTCCCAGTTAATAAGATCCGTCCCCACTGGAGGCTGTGATTGGCAGAGAGGCCTTGTGGTTTGCAGATGACCTAGGAGAGGTCATCAGGACCTGTGTGCAGAATCAGCCACACCCCCGGCCTCCCAGCTGGGCCTGCTCACACTCAGCTCAGTGCCAGCCTCAGCCACGGCCTGAGTTTCTGCTGCAGATGCGAGTGGGCCTGTCTCCCGGCCTTTTGTCTGGATACTGATTTGAATCTGATCCGGAAGTTTGTGCATGATACCAGTGCAGCTGCATCAGAGCTGGACCGCCCCCCACTGCTGTGCTCCAGATTAGTGAACCCAGGAGTTCAGGAAAGAACTCGGTTCCTGTAGGCACAGGGGCCCCCAACCATTCTGGGGCAGTTTGGAACATAGGGCCTGTTATGCTATTGTTGCTGGGAGTAAAAACACCCAGTAAGTGGTAATCAGATCACACCTGAGGTGGGGTGGGGTGAGGCGGTCTAGTTGCTCCTCAGCCCAGCAGTGATGTGTTTGGAGAGTGTCAGAGCCCGCCTGCTCCCTGGCACACCCTGCTCGGGGGTGGGGCAGCCACGGCGTGAACTCTGTGCTGGTTAGTGCAGCTTCCAGGGCGACTGACTGCGTGGAAGGACTTCACACTGCGTGCAGGCGGCTCTTCCTGGTTTTCAAGAGTAAAGAGTCCAGGTTTTAGATGCCCCTTTTGAGCACAGAGGCTCATGTGTTTGTTTATCCAGAGCTACCCCTAGGATGTTGGATTCCAGGTTTTTGTTCACTTGAGGCGGCTTCTGTTTCCCCAAAATACAAACTTTTTCAAGATGTGAATATTAAGTTATATGAGTTGTATGCAACATGGTATCTTAACAGCAGTATGTCTCTTCAAGTTGGAAGTGGGTGTTGAAATTCCTTGTCAGGTCTCCAAAGAGCCCGGCCTTGCCCTGTTGGCTCTCACGGACAGTGTGTCTCTCTGCAGGTCACCCTATCCCCGGCTGTGAAGGGCCCCCTGCGGGAGGGCATCTACCTGCTCCTGGACCTCTGCATCGAGCCGGATGTGCAGTTCCTCCGGGCCTCTCTGCCCCCAGGCGCCAGGGACGTCTTCACAGAGCTGCACGGCGACTACACGAAGCACCACAAGGGGAAGCACGAGGGGGAGCGGAGGTACACCGCCTGAGGCCGCGACGCAGCGCCGGCCCAGCACCTCAGGCAAGGGAGACCTCAGACGTTCTCGTCCACGGTGGGGATTGTTTAATGTACGTGTTGTATTTACAGTCATGTTTTCCACACGGGGTACTTTTTAACATGTATTTTTTTACACAGTACGTATTGCAATAGAATCTTGAAAACAGCACCTTAGAATGGGGTGAACTCAAAAAATCGCTGAGCCCCTCTCGTGGCCATTCCAGACGCGGCTCCTGCCTCATTCCCTCTCTCCACTAGGGACTTCGTAGAACTCGTTATTCTGTGTCAGGTGCATGCTGTGTGATGAAGTCCACTTACCCATCTCGGCTTTTTGTCTTCCTCAAGTAACATGGGAGCATTGTTGAAACAGCGCTGTTTCTGGGGCTGCCTCCTGATGGCGCTGGGAACGCTAGAGCCCCGTGGCGCGGCGGGAGCTGGGGGCACTGCCCTGTGAGGTGGCGTCCGCTGTGCAGGTGGGCGAAGTCGTGCAGGTGCAGGGGCCAGTCAGATGGCCGGTCTGCCTGCCTTTCTGCTCCAGCTCTGTATGTGCTTTAGATGCATTTTCTATTCAGTCCAAGAAATACTCCTAATTATTGTTTTCTTCTACCCTAAGCAATGTGCTTCATTATGTCAATCTCAGAAAAATAAAAACAAAAGGGAAAACAATTTATTTATTTTTTTAGCGGAAAGATTTTTAGAAGCATTTAGTTTCAGCCCCTGTGCTTTCCTTGGAGTACTTCATTTTTATCCCTTTGAGACACACACACACACACACACACACACAGTCACATACATGTGTGAGTGTGTAAGTGATCGTAGTTGCCAAAACGGATCATAAATCCAATTTCGTTTTGTTTTGGCTACCCAACAGCTTTTCCTGTGTAAAAGCTCAGTGACATCTTTGGGTCCCTACAGGCATTTCCCATACTTTCTGGTAGTTCGTTGACTAGATGTAGCCGTTCCGTTTCATAAATCCCCACGGCTGGACAGCAGGGTGTTCCAGGGTCCCTTTCACACGTGCTGCTTGCAGCCGCGTCCTGCCTTCTTTCCTTATTCGCATAAGATGAAGTCCCTTAAGTTGTGTTTCTGGTCAAAAAGTCCCATTGGTTTTTAAGAATTTATATAAACATTGCTAACTTGCCCTCCGGAAAGTATACTGATTTTTCCCACTAGTGAATGAACTTCAGCGTTATTGTCTCTGTTTTATGCTTCCTTAATGACAAGTATTACTTTGTTTTGAATTTCTTTAGTCAGTAAATTATACATTTTTTGTATTACGACTTTTATTTCTTGTACAAATTATGTCTGTGTAATTATGTTCCTTATGTAATGTCAGCCTCTTTCTCAGTTAGGATATTTGCTTCTTTCTTGCTGTATTTGTGGCACTTATGTTGGAATTCTCATACCCTTTCTTTAGTCAGAATGTCGACTTAGATTATTTGAAGGATCTGTAAACAAAAGGCTTTTTTAACATGTCTTTTTAAAGCACAGGAACACATGTCTTTGGAGCAGATAATATAAAAATGGATTTTTTTGACTACCTAAGAAAAATAGCTCATTTTTTATGCCCCAGATTTGATTTTCTGTCCTGCGTCGGTGGATGAGTTGGGCAGACGGCTCCACTTCGCCGGCTGCAGCTCCGTCCATCCCCTCCCCCTGTCTGCACAGCGTGTGTGGGCGCGCTCCCTAGGCTCCCACGGGGGCGAGGGGCGGGGGAGGGTTCAGGCGGTCTGGCATCGTCTTTCTGCCTAATGCTCTGCATTGACAGAATCCCCCCGCAGGGTCCCCTGAGAGAGAGGGGGCGATGACGTGGCTGGCTCCTGGCTCACACCTGGAGATGGTGTGCTGGAGCAGGCAGGTGACCTTTCAAGGACACAGGCTGTAAACAAAGCTGGAACAAAAACCACATTTTTGGTTTTGCCCTTTTGGTCATATGCCCAGACAGGAGGGTCACTGCTCTCAGAAGCCCTCATGGCATTGGGCCATTTTTTCCTCTGCTTGAAGTTCATGAAGTCCGGAGGTTAGCAGGCATTGGTTTTCCGCTGCTTTGGGAGTGCTCCTGGGGTGCAGACAAACACAGAGCAATTCCTCAGGCGTCCTGACGGTGGCACTGCAGGGCCGCCGCTGAAGGCCCTTCGCCGCTGGGAAGGGGAGCTCCGCAGCCTTGGGAGGAAGGACAGGAGAGAAGGCCGTCAAGTCCACGTCCACGTCCACGTCCACGTCCTGCCTGCAGGGCCCCCACTCCCCAGAAGGGCTGTTCCAATTTCCTCGTCAGCATTGCGGTTTGAACTCTAAACCCTCCTCAGGAAAGAAGTTTTCAACTCTATTGTGGTGAATAGTGGGGACGAGGAAACATTTTTCTTAGTGGTTTTAGTGCTGTGTTCATTTTTGTTTTGTCAGAGCAGGCCTCACGGGCCAGGAGCGTTGGCCTGGACAGAGCGGGTACAGCAGCAGTGGCAGTGAAAGACCGGGCTCGGGTGGGAGCCTTCCCACCTGCCGCGGCACCAGGCTCCTGCGCAGCAGAAGGCCCTCGCTCCTCCAGTTGTCATGCAGGCGTCGCTGTCCTCTGTCCTTGCCAGGCTCGGGGGGGCTGCGCTCTGTCCCCACAGAGCCCCCTTCTGGCAGGGGACGCCAATGGTGAGCCCACAGCCAAGTGAGCATGGTCGTCCCAGAGGTCGGTCCCGAGGGGTGGGAAGCCAAAAAAACAAGTGCAGGGCCCTGGGAGCGGGGAGGCTGTCCTGTGAGGGGACCTGTGAGCGGAGACCTGCCTGAATGATAGGGACTGATCCTCAGGGCCGCCAGCTGTTTTAGGACAGGGAGGGGAAAAGGAGCTGATGGAGGCAGCAAACAGAGTTGAAGGCACCTGGGGCCCTAGCGCTAGAAGAGTTGGGAAAGCCAGTGGTGAGCCAGCAAACGGAAGGGCCGGGAAGGAAGATCAAGGGCCACCCGGCTGGCCGGCCGGCCGTGAAGCTGGGCAGCGAACATGGCCTCATTATCTCGCAGGGTGGGCAGCTTCTGTGGGGAGGGTGGCCAGGATAAAAGGGCGGACACCGACTGTAGGCTGCCCCTGGTGCTTGGGTGCCAGTCGAGATAAGGGGCTGGTGGCGGTGGGAGAGGATAGTGGGACTAATACTCTCAAAGTGTTTAGTTCTCCTTCAACCTCCTGTCGTCCTCTGATGTCACCGGCTGCCTCTGCGAGTCCCTCTCAAACTTCCCAGTTCCACTCATCAAATCACCCTGTCTTGTCCTGAGCCCACAACCTGCAAGGACAGGTGGATCTGTCACATTCATCCGCCAGGGTGCCCAGTACTCCCCTTGGGCTTGCGCTCTCGCTGCCACACCTGTGTTGCTGTGCCTGTCCCCGGCCACCCACCCACAGGCTGTTTCCAGTCTGTCCCAATGACTGCCCCTTGCCTTGCTTAAACATCTTCCAGGACACTCTCACTTCTCAAAGCGAAGCCCTGCTCCCGGAGCCCGAGGCTTTCAGGCCTCTGAGTGCAGTCCGTCACAGCCCTCCCGCTGGCAGGGAGGGCCTCCCCAAAGTGGGCTCCCCGTCCTCCTCCAAACACGTCCTGTCTGTTAGGTCAGCACGGAGCTGTGATGAGCGACAGGCGAGGCGCTGAGGCTCCGAAGGGGGTGCAGCGGCGTCTCACGCAGATCCCCCAACTGCCTGCCTAAGTCCAGGCTGCTGTGTGCAGTGCCCAGAAGTTCCTGGCTAGGGGAGCAGGCAGGGCCTGCCCCCTGACCTGGCTCTATGCGCACCAGGGACCTGCACTCACCGGAGCAGGTGCCCTTTTCTGTGGACTCTGAGGGGCTTCTGCTCACCCGCTCTTCCAAAGTGACCAGTGGGCCACTCACGCCACCCTTGCTGCCATGCAATGTGACCCAGCCACGACACCTGAAAGAACAGTTTGGTCGCCTGCTCATGAGCAGGGTCACTGCCCGTGGGCCTCTCCCCTCCCCACCTGCCCCGAGATTTGTTCCACACCGTTTCTGGGAGGCAGGTGGTGCTGCCTTGGACCTCCTGTGCCTGCTCAGGCAGAGATGTGGCCCCAGGGTCTCCCCCTTTCCTGTTGGCTCCCTCAGCTTGCTCCCTCCTCTGGCCAGGTGCCTGCAGCTGGCCCTCAGTGTCAGGGCTGCCTCTGGGGGGCAGGACCCTGGGGCACTGGGCCACAGTTCTCCTTTGGCAGACAAGTGCATCCAGCTTATGGAATGTATAACAGTCTCTATATTTTTATTGTTTAACTTAGGAAACTATATACTTGTACTTTCATTTAGCAAACATTTACTAATTTGATAGCAGGAAGCACTTCCTAATTCTGGGGCTCAGGGAAGTGACTGAATTTCCCGAGTCTCATTTTCTTCTCTGAAATGGAGATGATCGTTATTAACCACAGTGTGGTCCTGCACCTTCCACATGATAATGGATTTGAAAGGGCTTCACCCAACACCAGCATGGAGAAGATAGGTGTTCGACCTCCCTGCAGGTCCTCCCCTGCATGTCCGGGAGCTCCGGGGAGGTCCCTCCCACGCTGCCGGCACTGGCAGGAAGGACACTGGGACAGTGCTGCCTGGGCTCTGCTTACTCCCCAGGCCCTGTGCCTCGTTTTCCTTGCAGGCCACGCCTCTCACAGATTTGTGCGGAGAATCACGTCAGGTCCTCTATGAAGAGCACTTAGAATAGTGTCTGGCATGCGGCTTGTTCAATAAATAGCATCTGTAATTTTCCTCATCACTACTCTATAACCAGCGAGAGAGAAGTGAGTTGAAATCCCACCTTGCTTAAGAGCCAGTACTATTTGCAATGACTCCTGCTGGCCCTTCGCTTGTGGGGGGTTGGAGGAGGTCCTCCTGGTCAGTGGAGACCTTCGCTTCGACTGAGCGAGGGTGAAGCCCCAGTCACGTGAGAAGATGCCCGGTCTGGGCCTGTGAGGGGTCAGCAGCCTCCGCTGCAGTCTCAGTCGGTGGGTGGGCTCCGCGTCGGGGTCCCGACCAAGGCTCTAGTTTCTCTACGTTTCCATCCGGCTGCTGCTGGGTCTTTAGAATACAGATCGTGCTAATCAAGACCTAGAAATGACTTTTCTGAACTATGACTCTTTCCTTCACGTGCTGAGCATGCAGCATACTTTCGTGATTCACAGCCAGGATTCTGAGTCAGACCACACTCGGTTCAGATCTTGTCTTTCACTGAACTGCATGGCTTTGTGCAAATGGCCTGCCCTCGCTGTTCCTTGGTTTCCTTGTCAGGAAAAGTGGGGTATTTATAGCACCCACTGTGCACGGTGGTTTTAGGGCGTAAATGTGACGATGTGTGAGACTTCAGTGCCGTCTCTGGAAGGTACTGAGTGCTCTTATTTATAAGTGCAACAAGTGTATCCTTAACTTTTCATTAAAAATTTCAAAATTATGGAAAGATTGAAAATATAACACAATAAACATCCATATACTCTGCACCTAGATCCAAAACTTACAAATATTTGGTGTATTGGTTCTCCATCAATCTATTACTACACTATTATTATTACTATACTAATTACCATTACTATACTAATACTATTAGCATAGTATACTAATCCTATAGTATTAGTACACTATACTATTACTATTATTACACTATTACTATTAATTACTACTACTACTATACTAATACTATTAGCATAGTATACTAATACCATCGTATTAGTACACTATAGTATTATTATACTATACTATTACTATACCATTCTATTACTATACTAATACTATTACCATTACTATCTATACATGAAATTTTTGCCAGACTGTGAAAGGAAGTTGCCTAGCTGACAATGCTCCACCCCTAAGGACTTTGTCCTGCTCCTGGTAACGAGGACCTTCTCCCCCATGGCCACACTGCTCCTATCACACCTAAGAAAAATCAATTTCATAAAACCATCCAGTGTCCTGTCTCTTTCACATTTTTGCATTGTCCCAAGAAGAACAGTTTCATGGTGCCCAAGTACCACCATGAGGATTACTTACTGAGTTCAAAGGGCAGGGAGGGAGCTTTATTACTGAGAGATCTGGCCACGTTAACATAAACATTATACCACTAGGTGTGGTCTGTTTACCTGCCATCACCAGGATTTCTACCCACAGTCTAATCAAGCCGTTAGACTTCTGCTGCTCAGCGTGGTAGTCACTGGCCAGCCCCACGTGGTTCCTGGGTCCTTGAGATTCTGCGGGTCCCAGGTGCGATGTGCTTTCAGCAGAAGACACCTCCCAAGTTTTGAAGACTTAGTATTGAGGAAATAATGTGAAAAGTTTCATTAATAACTTTGAAAATATCGATTGTGTTGCAATGAGAAGATTTCACATAGGAGTTACAAAAATTATGTTCTTCAAGTTAACTTGACCTGTTTTTAAGTTTTGAAGACTGTGGCTCCTAAGCGATAAAGAACAGAAATGGGGCTGCACACCGTGTGTCTGTGGGCGGCGCTGCCCTGGGCCCAACGCTCGGTGAGCGAGGGATCGAGGGTTGGGGTGAGTGACCTCGCAAGGAAGTCACCTGGTAAAACTGGAAACTCGGGACATTCTCAAATTCTCCCCCAGCCGTGTCAGGAAAGAAAGAAAAAGGCACAGGGATCTTTCCAGATTAAGTGTCTGCAGAGATAAAGCAAGCGGCACTTGAGTCTGGATGGGACCCTTAACGAAAGTAACCAAACACCTCCCTGCGCTATCTCCAAATACAAACGTCGTAAGAGACCCTCTTGGAAGCGGTTATCGCCACGGCGAAGCAAGAACTGGGTGGCAAAGGGCAGCTGTGCACCTGATGAGGACCATCAGGTGGCTAAGAAGATGTTATTAGATGTGGTTCTCAGGGAGGTTTCCATGGAAATGGGAAAGCTGACATTTTAAGGTGTCACTAGGTGATCAGACGAGATCCCTCCTGTCCACGGGGGACCGAGAGGCAGGAGGAGGAGGACATTTCTGTTGAGAGACCACATGATGTGGAGATGGGGTTTGATCAGTTTTTCTTTTTCCTTTTTTTCAGCCACACCTGAGGACGTTTTCATTTGCTTTTTCTAGAGATGAGAGAGGGAGGGGGAGAGAGAGGCACTGATGCTGGGACCAGGGACCATTTGCGTTGGGACAGGAGTGGGGGGTCTGCACACACACGCACCCTCACTGGGGATGAGCCCGCAACCTAGACATGTGCCCTGACTGGGAATCGAACCCACAACCTTCGGCATCGAGGCGACGCTCCCACCACCAGTGTCTGGGACGGGTCTGGCCTGTTTTCTTTGTGAGCCCTGATCTCGAAAGAATCAGAAGTGGGGTTTATGACAGAACCAGCGATCCTAAAATACATAATAAAATTTAAGAAAAGCCATGGGGAGAAAACTACTTGAACATTCATTTAAATAAAAAAAAAAACTAAAAAAAAAAGAAAAGCCTTGACCTTCTTAGCCATTGTTCTCTTTGAAGGTCTTTGCCCTTGGGACACTAGACTCAGTTGATAGCCCTAATTTGGGGCAACAAAGGATATTATTCCACAGAAAAAAAAGACTTTCTGGGTTGCTAAAGTGGATGTAGTTCTACTGGGATCAGACTCTGGGAGGCGGCTGGAGGTGGACGGCACCACAGGTGTTTGAGGGCTGTGCAGGTGTTTCTTTGTATTTGTTACCCCTTTGGAGCAGCTCCCTTCCTCCGAGCTCTGAAATTGCTCGTGCTCTATTTTGTTTTAGAAACATCTGAAAACCAAGTGGTAGAGATGGATTTTATGCCAGCTCTGGGCTCTTCTCCATCCAAATTACACATTTATTGAGAATAGCTATGTCTATAATTTCCTCGGAACATGAAAAGATTACTTAAGAAAATTGAAAGGCAGGGCAGTACATACCTTTGATTATATTTACAATGTATTTCTGATTTGGGCTTTCGGTGAAGTTTCGTTATTATATTTCCATTCTGGTACCTTGGCAAGGGATCTGTTCCTTTTTTCTCTCCGATAGACAAATCTCAAATCAGAGATGTTAAATTGCAAATACAGGAAGCATCTTATTTTTCGGTGCTGGGGAAGGCATTTGGGGGTCCTGTGTGTATTTGCCCTAGCACTTGCTGTGGTTCTTGGTGACTTCCGTAGCGCCCCCTGTCACCCATGGATAGTCTGTGGACATGTTCTGCTGTCACATCGTATATTAAAGCCACGAGGCCGCCAACTTTCTGTCATCTAGAGATGTGCCAGAAAGGCCAAGGGGTGCTAGCTGGCTACCCACCCAGGCAGGGCTCACGGCAGGCAGGCCTCTGACACAGGGTCCCCCTGTTCCGCCGACAACATTCCCTTAGCAGTTTCAGAAACTCCACTGTATCCACGTGCCCAGTCTCAGAGCTAACTCACAACGTCACGGCCACCAGACTTGACAGAGGGTTGCAAGGGACAAGACCCATGGACAGTGACCACCACGTTTAATGTATCGATGAAGGCACCAAGCTCCACCCAGTTTCAGGGGCCTTGAGAAGCTGGCTTGTCATCTCCGGCAAGACCAATGCTCGTGTTAAGGGAGCTGCATGGCCCTAAAGGTTACTTCACAGAGTCTGTCCACACCGTTCCCCCGCACTTGAAATGCCGACACAAGCCATCTGCTTGGCTTAACACTGCGGCTTTCCAGGCCACGCCTCCACTCTTTAACTCCAGAGTGCTCCCGTGCCTCTCTCCTCCTCCTCCGCCTGCTGAGACACATTGCCTCCTGAAGTTCATGGTCTACCAAGCCACGCTCACCGACCCAGATGTCTAACTGCAGCTCTTCACTCAGTATTGTGTCAGAATGAAAGACAATAAAGAGAGAGAGAGATGCAGTTTGCAAATTGCAAAAAATCATTCACAAACTTCAATATTTTCACTTTAATTGGTGCCAGATTAGCTAGAAAGCACCCAATGAATGATGCCAAGACTGCTGGGATCAACTCTGCACTCTGCCCCTAGTATCTGTCCTCTGCTCCACTTACAGAGTTGTACACGGTTTGTGGCCACTGACCATGAAGGCTGCACTTCCTAGCCTCCCTCCTAGTGGGACAAACTGAACCAGTGGGCTCATCTGCGCACCTGTTCCCTTAAAAGAAAAGGAGATTGGCTCCCTTTCCTGTGGACTAGGCTGCAGCCACCTTGGGCAGACAAGGCAAATATCCTGGAGACCGTTGATGGCTGGGGGAAAAAGCCTGGGTCCTCTGCCCAGAGTGCTGCGCCTGCTAAGACAGGCCTATCAGGGTTCGCCAGCACCTCCAGCCCCCACTTTCCCGGGCAGTCAGGCAGAGAGCCCTGGTCAGCTGGGACACAGGATCCCTTCTGGGCCGCGGCACCCACAACCTTCCAGTGTCTGTTCCTCCCCTGGGGGCAGGTGATGGTGGAGATGCAGGTATAGGGAGCAGCGCCACCTGAGGCTTCACGTGCAGTGAATTGAAGTCTCACAGGCACACCTGGATCTTTCTGGAAGAAGAGAGGAGGATCTTGTATAGGGAGTGGACACATCCGGGGCCGTGTCTCACTGTCCATGTAAGTAGCAAATGGTCCAAATAATAAAAAAAAAAGCTTTTGTTGCTTTACCAATGGAATCGGCCAGGCCTCGGACCCCGCCTGGGCCTTGTGCTCGACAGAAAGATGGATTTGTCTGGATCCTGTGCCTACTGCTTGGAAGAAGCTTTCCCAGAGAACGGACAGACCCCAGCCACTACAGGGCAGGGAAAGAACCGGTACCTATTGAATCCTTAAGCTGCTGAGATTTCAGCGTTGTTTCTCCTGCAGCACAGCTTAACCCAACCTGAATAAGCACGATGACCCTCACGGAGCCAATTACGGGAGCCAGGCCAGATGTGTGTGTTTGAGAGAAACACAGCTCCGTCCCGTTCAGGCCTCTGCTACTTTTGGTTTTTATCTCAGCCAGCTGGTCTTCTATCCCCGTGAACACCCACAAGCCCTGACTTCTCTGTGGAGAACTATGTGATGGTAAGTGGTCCAGACACATTTATTAACTGAACAGAGCCAGGGGAGAACCGGCGACCGTCTCTGTTCCATACAGAGTGTGTCGTTCTGGGGGCCAGGAGCCTCCTGCTTGATACGTTCACAGATTCGCTGTCCTGAGTCATGCTGGACTGGCAGGGGCAGATTCTTCAGTCCATGCGTGAGTGGGTGAGTGAATAGTCTGTCCACCTCTGCCTTCCTTCATCCATAAATCCACCCATCCACGCATGTATCCATCCGTATATCTGCCTACCATCTATCACGGATCCATCCACTCACCCACCTCTCCATCCACTCACCCACCCGTCCATCCACTTACCCACCCAGTGACCCACCCACCCACCCATCCCTACATCTACCTACTCAACCGAACAGAAAAAAATCTCTGCCCTCATGCTGCCTACTTTCTTACTAGAAAGGGAATTCGAGAAATTGAAAATCGTAATCTCTGGTCCCCTATTTCCCAGATCCCATTCAGTTAACATCATTTTTTTCATATAAAAATACAAAAGTATTGAAATTTTATAAAAATATAAAAAACTCATAAAATAAAATATAAAAGTTATATTTAAATAGAAATATATAAATGTAATGTTTATATTTATAAGTGTGCATAAATATAAAAATTTGTAAAAATATAAAAATAAAAATATGTATTGAAAATTTATAAAAATATAAAAGTGACATAAAAATTAGTCTTCTGTTTTTGTGGTTGCAGGCATGTTTGTATACCATTTCCTGCTGCTGTGCCCTGTACCTTGATTATAACTTAGGAGTCCCAAATATCCTCTTTATCACCTATAGAGGCATTATTTCTACAAATAGCTATGGTCTTTTAGTATATCTTATTATTAGCTTTATTTGTTTACTCTTATCCAGAAGGTAAATTTATTACCCAGTTTTGGGGGCTATTGACTTCTGCATCTAAGTGATATTTATTGATTCTCTCAAAAGAATGCATTCATTCATTTCTAAAAAAGATTTTATTTATTATGGAGAGAGGGGAAGGAAGGGAGAAAGAGAGGAAGAGAAATATCATTGTGTGGTTGCCTCTCACATGTCCCTGACTGGGGACCTGGCCTGCAACCCAGGCATGTGCCCTAGACTGGGAATAGAACCAGCGACCCTTCATTCACTCTTTTAACAAATACTTCTTGAACAGCAATGGCGTGTCATATGCTTCCGGGTGCTCGGGGTACCACAGTGAAGGACAAAGACAAGTCTGCCTCGTGGAGCTTACGCTCCAGTAATGCCACGGGCCGTAGGTACCATCCAGCCATGATTTCAAAGGCATATTTGAGTGAAACTAAGAAAAAGGGACAGTAATATTGAACAAATTATTTTAATTCTGTTGCTACTGAAATCAAGTGATTCATCTAAAATCAGCATTATAACTTAAATATCAATATATAATTTCTTTACCATATATCACGGCAGTAAAGCATTTAAAATTTTTTATATTGATTTTGGAGAGAGAGGAGAGAAAGAAGCATCTATTTGTTGTTCCACTTACTTATTTTCTTAAATGTTGACAGTGAATTTATTAGTTTTTAAAAATATTTTATTTATTTAGTTTTAGAAAGGGGAAGGGAGAAAGAAAGGGAGAGAAACATCAATGTGTGGTTGCCTCTCATGCACCCCAACTGGGGGCCTGGCCCGCAACCCAGGCATGTGCCCTGACTGGGAATCGAACCAGTGGCCCTGAGGTTCGCAGGCCAGCACACAGTCCATTGAGCTACACCAGCCAGGGCTGTTGTTCCACTTATTTGTGCTCTTTACACGTGCCTTGACTAGAGCTTGAACCCACAACCTTAGTGTATGGGGACCATGCTTCAATCAGCTGAGCTACCTGACCAAGCTAGAAGTGTCCTTTAAAAGTTGACACAGGTCCATATTTTTCTTGAGTGAACTTTTCCTGGTTTCTGTATTAGTTTTATAAAGACGTTTGTCCTTTTCAGGACTAACCTCATCATCCCATTTTTTTTCATCATCCCATTTTTTTTCATCATTGCGATTTGCACTCAATACGTTCCACTGTCACAGAGCCCTGGAACCTGAGCCACCCTTTCTTCATCTGTGTTATGAAAACCATTTCTTGAGCAAACACCATCACAGATAATTCACACGAAAATTGAATAGTTTTATGTTGAAATCCGGGAATACCTTTTGATGAGCCGAATCGTACGTCCTTTACTTTACGGCAGTAGGCATATTAGTGCTTCCTTTTATTCCTGACTTAGATAGAAACACCTGAATATTGTGTTCTCTATGTGAAGCTGCACGCTGGCTGACATTGCAGTATTTTACTTGACATCTTCATATATTCTGATGCACATTCCACTAATACCTCTGCTTCACCAATGCCGCCTCATCTCACGTTCTTTTTATTCTCCTTGCTTTCTTTCAACACCTAATAAAACCTTCGTTTATAAGGCACTTTATTTCCATTGTAAAGAAGAGAGTGAAGTCTTTCAACAATCTTGTGCTGCAGGAGCGAAGCTAAGCTTGAAGGGAGCTGCCTCATTTGCTTCTGTCTATCTGATTGCAGACACTGGCTGTTTATTAGATTATTAAGTGTTTTTTAAATTTACAATTAAACAGTAAGAATTACTTTTTATTTTCAAAACAACGGAGGGAACACAAAATAGCATTGGCATACGGATATGTATTTCACATATCATTCTTAAAGTAATTTTCATAGAATTTTGCTCATTAATAGTTAAAAATAATATTTGTGAGTTAATATGGGTCAAAACCAAATTATTCCATGTAGGTAGGATGACACCCATCCAGGTAAATCTTTTTTAGTTCCTTAATTTTAATCCTCACCTCTCTGTGGGGCTCTGTCTTTAATCAGCAACATACACTTTCTGCACTCCAGGTTCATCTCTGAGAGCAACGCTCAGACTCCTGCATAATCTTACTCAAATACCTACAGAGCATTCCCCGCAGGAAGTGCAATCCACGTGCACACGCACACACGTGTGCGCGCACACACACCCCCTCTTACTTCTGACCAGTTCTTCTGAAAGCTGTGGATTAGACGGCATTGTTTGGCTTCACACAGGGCTCCTAAACGCACGTGTTCTTTGGGTTTTATGCTCAATGCAATGCAGTACGTGCATTGTAAGGGTCTGAGTTAAAACTCCTCCTTGTGTCTGTCATGAAGATGTTGGGACATTATCTAGGACATCACACAGGATTGTTGTCTTTACGAAGACTTGCAAGTGGAACTCTCTCAGTATCAGAAAAATTGGGCTATCCTAAATTTGTTTCTATCTTAAGAATGTCGTCACTCTTATAATTAGTATTATCTATCTATCATCTATCTATCTATCTATTGCTTTGTCTACTAGGAACATTCAATAGTTTGGGCTCATTCCTGGCTTCCATTCATGACAACATGGGATACAATCGTAGAGGATAGTCAGGCTATAATATCTTAGTCATTTTTTCCTTTTACCTCGACTCCTCAGCTAGTGCTTAAGGACTCACACCTGACCGGAGTTCTAGCTTTGCCACTTCCTAGCTGTAACACATTGCACAGATTACTTAAAGTCACTCTTACTCCCAGTTTTTCATCCAGAAAGGTGCAGATTACACTACTGCCTACTGTGCAGGATCAGTGCAGATAAAATGCAGCAGTGCAGGCAAAAATTCTTCATGTGCCTGCCACGTGGAAAATGTTTAGTAACTTTTGAAAAGTATGTATTTTTGTATGCATCACGAAACTTTATAAAAAGGCATTATATCAGCAAGCAAACAAATGAATAACTTTATGAGCTTTTCTTTTTCACACTTGCTTAGATTGGCAAAGACCTTTTTCTACCCAAAGAATCACAGTGATGAGAGCAGGAAAGAACACGGGCTTTGGAATTGGATGGACTTGGTCTCAGCATTCGCCTGCAAGTTACTAGCTGTGTGACCTTGCACTAGGAATCCTGACTCCTCAGGCCCTGAGTTTCCCATCTCCTCCTTGCTAGACCTGTCTTTCTTGGTTTTGGTTTTAGAAAATGAAAACAAAGTAACAAAAAACACAGCTCAACGTTGCATGTAGCAGTTTAGTTTACTATGTAGGTTCTGGACCGGTATACTGCTGGCCTTGAGTATGCTGTGTTTTTGGTCACACTGGGAGGCTTCCTGCCCACCATGGCAGCTCCTCTCTGTTTGTCTGTTTCACCCCTTGTACCCACGACTTTGCCCCACTGGTTACAATTAATTGGACCAGGAGCAGGCAGCTAATACAGGCCAATTGTTGTCCCTTACTTAGGCCAGAGTTGTAGAATATATGGGTAGATGCTTGTCTTTAAATGTTTTCTTCCCAGAACTTGGAACTGGGACAAGGACAGAGAGAGAGAGGTGTTTAGAGCGGGAATATGAAAATGGGATCAACATCGCTGGCCATAGTCTGTACAGTCGAGAAGGAAGAGCGGCGAAGCCAGTCCACGAGCAGAAGAAGGAAGCAGGCGCTCAGAAAGAGGGATGCCGCTTTAAGACCACCGCAACACAGGAGAAGGGGTGGGGGAAGGGCCTTCAGAACAGCCAGAAAAACTTCTGTGTTTGCAGGTCTTTTTCTTGATTCAGCTCTCACCGGCTGCCTGTAAACTTCGACTGGTTTCCAGAGTCCTTAAAATATATTTCCTGACAGTTTCTGCTTGGTATTTATTTATTTATTCATTCATTCATTCATTTATTTTAATCCTCACCTGAGGATGTTTATTTTAGAGAGAGGGGAAGGGAGAGAGAGAGAAACATCGAGGTGAGAGAGAAATCTTGGTGGATCTGTTGCCTCCTGAGCGTGCACCCCCACCTGGGACGGGACCCACAGCTTGTGAGTCTCTAGTCTGCCGCCTTGCTGACATCACTTCTTTTTACAACCAGACTTCCCTTTTGCAATAAAACGTGCCCAGAACAGCACCTGTAGTGGCAGGGCTGTACCAATTTCCAGTCCAGGAACATGCTGTTTCCCCTAAAATTGCAGGTGGAGACATCAGTGTCCCAGGCAGGGCCAGCTGGCTGCGCCCTACAACCGTCCCTGCGGTCCCTGCAGTCTCTGTGCCTCCGCTAGGTGGTGACCCCCCCCCCCCCCCGCATTACGAGGTGTCCCTACGTTTTCAGCCAGGCAGCAGTGCGTGGGCCTTCATTTGCAGCCCAGATGAGCACATTGTGCAATCAGTGCAGCTGAAGACCATCTCCCGAGTGCCTGCTGGATGTGGAGCCCCGTGGAAGGCAGAGGCATTTAACTAAGGACGCAATGGAGGTTTTGTGCTGGAGACACTTATTTCTGGCGCGATGAGAGGCAACCGGTTTGGGGATAATGTGAAGTTGCCACGACGGGGCGTGTAGCCAATCCCGTGGGAGCCCAGGGCTGGGGCTTCCGCAGTCGGGTCTTGAGTATTAGTAGTTAGCTGGGTGGAGAAGGGGGGATGGTTGATGGAAAATTCATAGCAGCACCTGGATTAAAGCCCAGGTTGCCTGAGTCCCATTCAGGGTGTTTCTTCTCTGCATTCCAGAGTTTCATCATCCTCTCTTTGAATCTGGTGGGGAAGCGAGGCGTTAGCCTCTTCTTGAAGTTCGTCTATTAGAAGTGATTATAGAATCACTGTTCTGGACCAGCACTCCCCCAGTGAGAATGTAGTCTCACAGGGTCTGTGTTCTAGTCTTTCCCACACCACCTGTCCATCAGTCTAACTCATTTCCAACCCACGTTAATAAACTACTCATTTCGTGGCTTCTAGCAGAGACCTAGCCTTTTTCCATGAGATAGACTCATCTGAGTGCTTGTCCAGGCTCAGTTCTTTATTTTTCTTTTTTTTAATATTTTGTTTATTTTTATACGGAGGGGGAAGGAAGGAGAAAGTGAGGGAGAGAAACATCATATGTGTTTTGCCTCTCATGGGCCCCCCACTGGGGACCTGGCCCGCAACCCAGGCATATGCCCTGACTAGGAATCGAACTGATGACCCCTTGGTTTGCAGGCCAGTACTCAATCCACTGGGCCACACCAGCCAGGGCTGTCTGTGTTCAGTTCTAAAAAATGGTCTCTACCGGAGGGGTAGATGTAGGTAGCTTCCTGCCTGACTTAGTGCAGTCAAACTGAGGAAGGGCCCTTCCAGCCCAGCTGAAGAGCCAGATCCCGCCTTCCAGCGTCTGGACTTGGAACGCATCCAGCCCCAGGGTCCGACTTGGCTATCTGTAGTGTCCACAGAGAGAGCCAGACTCGTGGCCGGGCTGAGCGAGATGAAGAAGTTAGCAGGCTGGGGCTGTGGGCACAAAGAGAGCCTGAGCAATCAGAGAGACCCTTGGACAGGGCGACCAGGGGTGCAGGCACACAGAGAGAAGCTGAGACCATAGTGAGGAGCGCCTCGTGCCTTCATTCTCGGGTTCCCTTGGGCCCTGCTGCACCTCTGTTAGACCACTTATTTCCTAAAGAAAAACATAAACCTTTGGCTTGAGGGAGCTTGTGTGGGTTTCTGATCCCTCAAAGGAAACTGCCCCTGGTTCCAGCCGCCCCAAGTCATTTTCTCCCCAAGCCCTTCCACTGGTGATGCCGCTCAGGTGCTTTCCCTTTTTATTATCTAATCTCGGAGAGCATGGGAGCTTCTGCCGGCTGCCCTGGCTCCTCCTCGCAGCTGTGGCAAAGCTGCAGCCTAGCAGCCTCTGAAGCGTGACCCTGGCTTCTCCTGTGGAGGCGGAGGGGGGGAGAGGGCAGCTCTGCAGAGGGGGTGGATTAGCCACCGGACAGCTGGCTCCAGACTCTGTCATTCACGGAGAGCACAGCCATGCTAACAGAGTCCACGCAAGGCCATGTGGCGGGCTGGGAAATGCACAAGACCAGGAGCCAGGGACGCCAGATGCCCGCTTCCAGCTCTGCCTCGGAGTGGCTGCCGAGTGGAGGTGCTGGCGGCTTTCAGAGCAGTGGGGGGTTTTGATGTCCGCTTTCCTCCCTCAAGGGTCACACGGGACACGTGTGGGAAAGCCCTTTGGAAAAGTACGGAGTGTGTTATGCTGAGATAGGTGAAGAGCTATATTTGGCTAGCGAGAGCTGGAAGGGGAATTCAAGATTGGTGAGGCGTGATGTCTCAGTTCTGGCTGTGCTGCTCTAATGACCGGAGGGGCTGGCTCACCCAGTCTCTAGACCAGAGCTCCTCAGACCGTAGTGGGCAGCCAGGGCTGAGAACCTGTCTCTCCACGGTGGGCAGAGCTCTGGGAGGCAGGCCTGTGTTGGCCACCTGCAGGTGGACGGTGAGTTCAGAGCTGAATGAAGATGCAGCGTGAGCCAGAGAGTCAGGCTGGGCACAGACACACGCTCGTGCTCCCTTCTCCTGGTCACACCCTTGGGGACCATGAGGACAGAGCTGTCATTAGGACTAACAGGCTGCAGCTGCTAGGGTGTGGCTGCCAGGCAGTGAGTTGCCACGGCAATGCCTGGGTTCATTGGCCTGGGGTGTGAGGCCACAGTGCCTCCCTTTGTCCCCGACAAGACCCTGATGCTTGGTGAGCAGCACAGCTGGGAGAGGCAGTCAGATTTGGTGAACATCTGTTCTCACAGAGACAGAGTGCTTTGGGTTTTTCCATTAAAGCCAGAGGCCTTTAGTTCTGAGATTCGCCCCAGCACCTGAAAAGACAAGTGGTGGGAAGCTCTTCTTTTTGATGCAGTGGTGTATAGAGGTGCAACAGAATTCCATGTATTGATTCGTATCCTGGGACTTCTTTACTGAATTCGTTGAGTTCTAACAGGTGTTTTGGTGGAGTCTTTAGGGTCTTCTATATAAAAACTTATGTCATCTGCAAATAGAGAGTTTTACTTCTCTCTTTTTGATTTGGATGTCATTTTTTTTTCTTGCGTGATTGCTCTGGCTAGGAATTCCAGCACTACGCTGAATTACAATGGTGAGAATGGGCATTTTGTTTTGTTCCTGATCTTAGAGGAAAAGCTGTCAGCTGTTCACCATTGAGCATGAGGCTGGCCACTGGTCAAATGCGGCCTTCACTGTACTGAGGTCTTTTTCCTCTAACCATCTTTGCTGAGAGTTTTTATCACAAATGGATATTGATTTCGTCAAATGCTTTTTCTGCATCTATTGCAATAATCATATGATTTTACCCTTTATTTTGTTAATGTGGTGTGTCACAGTGATTGATTTGTGAATGCTGAACCATCCTGCCATCCCTGGAATAAACCCTACTCGATGATGGTGTACGGTACTTTTAATGTGTTGTTGAATTCACCTTGTTAATATTTTGTTGAGGCTTCTAGTATCTATGCTCATTAGGGATATTGGCCTGTAATTTTCCTATATTTTGGTGTTTTGGTATCAGAGTCATGCTGGCCTTGTATTCTCTCCTCTTCTATTTTTGGGAAGAGTTTGAAAAGTATTGGTATTAATTCTTCTTTAAATGTTTGGTAGAACTCACCGCTGAAGCTGTCTGATCCTGAACTTTTGTCTATTGGGAGGCTTTGATTACTGATTCCATCTCCTTACTAGTAAATGTTCTGTTCAGATTTTATGTTTCTTCATGACTCAGTCTTGGAAGGTTGTATATTTCTAGGAATTTATTCACTTGTTTTAGGTTGTCCAATATGTCGGCATATAATTATTCATAGGAGTGTCTTATAACCCTTTGTATTTCTCTGGCATCAGTTGTAATATCTCCTCTTTCCTTTTTGATTTTATTTATTTCAGTCCTTTCTCTCTCTGTTTTTACAAGTCTTTATCTTTCATTTTGGCGAGTCTTTATCTTTTATCCTTGTTTGAAAAACTAGCTCTTGGTTTCATTAATCTTTTCTATTGTTGTTTTAGCCTTTATTTCATTTGTTTCTACTCTGATCTTTGTTATTTACTTCCTTCTACACACTTTGGGCTTCATCTGTTTGTCTTTTTCTAATTTTTTGAGATGTAAAGTGAGGTGGTTTATTTGAGAACTTTCTTGATTCATGATGTTGGCATTTACTGCTATGAACTTCTATCTTTGAACTGCTGTGGCTATCTCCCATAAGTTTGGGTATGTTGTATTTCCACTTTCATTTGTCTCAGGCATTTTTCTTTATGTCTCTTTTGATTTTTCTTTGACCCATGGTTTATTCAGTAGCATGTTGTTTAATCTCCACTTATTTGTAAAATTTCCAGTTTTCTTTCTGTAATCGATATCTAGTTTCATACCATTGTGGTTGGAGAAGCCACATGGGTCAGGGCTCACTCCACTAAGTTTTTTATAAAATGAAGTAATTCTCATGTAACCTCATTGGAGTATTGTGGGGATTAACTAATGAAAAATTATAAAGTTGTTTAAAGAATGCTAAACATTACTATTCTAGGAGGGCACCAGCAAAAAGTCATTAAGCTATGCTAGAAATCGATTACAGACCATAAATGGGCCTGATTGAAGGAATTAGTCAATGATCACAAGGTAACGAAGCTCAGGTTTAATGTACGCAGCAATGCATTCCCCAGTGGAGGGTGGAACTTAAATCAATTCATCATTGTCTGCCCAGTTAGGTAGCAAAGTGTTTGTAACCTTGGAGGGAAGAAAAAGCACCAGATTTTTTTTTTCCTGGTATTTATGATTAGAAGAGAGTTAGCCTTCTTTAAATGGGACAAAAATTCTTTAATTTTATTAATTAATAAAAATAAGTTATTCTTTAATTCTTCAATCTTTCCTCTATTGGTGTCTAAGTAAATTTTGCACACTCTCCTTTTTCCACATACTTTAAAACATATATACAGGGTCTGGCAGAAGTAAGGCCTGCTTGTTGGTAGGGTAATGGTGTGGGTGTAATAACTTACAGTTTTTATTTGAACATTTCACCTAAAATGTCATATGGTGTGCTTGAGTGTGAAATTGTTATGTTACAGATTACGTGCTTATGATTTTGTAATAAAAGAGAATTTGTACTAAGAAAAAGGGGGCATTATTTTTGCCAAACCCTGTATCTCACACCAAGGGATCTAAATTACAGGTGGTGGCCGATAATTACTTCTGGACACGCCCTGCCTTCCCAGGTGTAGGATCCTGCCATGACATTTTCAGGAGTCTGGGAGGCTGATGTCATTTTCTTGTGCCCCCATTTGTCTAAGTGACAGGTAGTTAATCTTGTGTAGAAAGGCGAGGACAGCAGATGCTGTAATTTTTTAGGGAACCTTAAGGACCCCGCTCCCTCCCCACCCCACTAATGAGAAGTATGGCTATGGGTTAGGGACCAGCAACTGGCCCCGCAGCTGGGGGCGGTCAGACTTCTGCAGCAGAGACGCCGAGGCTCACACATTTTGTCTCCTCACAGGCAGGCGCTCTTTTGTGAACTGTCCTTTGCTGGTGTGCCTGAGCCCCTCCTCTGCTTTGGAGCACTTCTTTCTCTTCCCTCTCCTGGGACGTGGGTGCTGAGGTATCCCCGGAATGTCTTCCAGGCAGAGGAGAAATCTCCCTTCTCATGTTCTTCATCTCTTTGTTGTGCTCTGCCCAGGAGTTCCGTCCGTCATTGAGCTCTTCAACTCTCGAACTGTCGAGCTCTTGTTATTGCCGAATTATCTATTTCTCCTTTCAGTTCTGTGTTTTCCTTTATGTGTTTTGGAGCTTTCTTATTAGGTGCATACAGGTTTATAATTATTATATCTTCCTGATGGAGCCTTGCTGTTATTGTTATACATGTTCTTTGCTTCTAGTAAGTTTTTTTGTCTTAGCCTATTTTGTCTGCAGAGTACTCCAGCTCTTATTTGGGTACTATCTGTGTGTTATGTCTATTTTATCCTTTTACTTCCATCCTGTTGTGTCTTGAATCTGAAGGAGTTTGAACAGCCTAGTTCTGTAGGTTAGGAAAAAGTAAGAATAGAGGGCTAAAATGTGTGTGGGTCTGAACTGTCTCCTAAAGAAATCTTTAAGAATCTACTGAGGATGGGTCTGGTGACTCTGGGCTTACTAATTTCAACCAGCCATTTGGCCATCTGTATCCTATACCAAGGTTTTCTCCACACTTTACTCTCCACTCTCTCTTCCAAATTCCTTTAACTTGTGAGTGGGGATCCTGGCTCATTTTCTCAACAGTATATCCACTGATCTGTCCATTCATCCTTCCCCCACCATCCTTTCTTATTGTTAACTGTGCTCTTTCTTTCTATGTCTTAGCTCCTCTTGGAGTCCCAATGCTACTTTCTTTTCTTTTTTTTTTTTTAAGAGAGAAACATCAATATGCGGTTGCTGGGGGTCATGGCCTGCAACCCAGGCATGTGCCCTGACTGTGAATCAAACCTGTGATGCCTGGTTCGCAGCCTGCACTCAATCCACTGAGCTACACCCGCCAGGGCCCAATGCTACTTTCGAATTCTAAAGACCACCATATGAGTCCAGATGTTACAGTTTAGAATGGGCATAGATAATGCCATTATTCAAAGTCATTTTATTAGTTACTATATAATACACAGTAATATTGGCAATTGCAACATTTTTATGGGAAATGTCAACTGTATGGTGGTAGTTTACATGGAGCCTGGAAAAAGAAGATTTCAGAAGCAAAGAGTTTGTGTTTATCTAGTACCATCTAATGGGGAGAGAAAGAGACTCAGAATTCAGAAGAGATAAAAATTACAGTGCCTTGAACAGTAAACTCTAGGGTAAAACTGGGATCATTCTCCACGGCCTTCCCTAGACTGGATAACATCAGCTTCAAAACTGTTCTTTGCTCTAATTCTCTGCTTATTCTTTCAGTTACTATTTCAGATAACTTGCCAGTGAGGAAACACACCGGCAGCTGAAAGATTCTGTCTGTACAAAAGCCTACCTCCTCCCTTACTTTCTCCCTTCCTAGCTGTGTGTTGTCCTGTATAACTCAGTCTCCTGTGGCCTTAGCTGGTGTGACTTAGTCCCCCTAGAGACTGGCCCCCTGAAATCTGCAGAATCCCTGGAAACCTACAGCTGAATTAGCCTTCCAAGCTCTCTCTTTGCGCTCTGTTTCAGCATCGGAAAAATCCTGGATCCCACCCAGAGGCATAAAGAAAAAAGACACTATGAGGATGCACTGCGTCTCTTTTGGTGAAAGTGCAAGTCAATAACCCTGTTTGCAAATAACCAGGTGAATTTTCAAAAGAGTCGTTGATGTGGACAATGACCAGCCCCTAGCATCCCTCACCAGGATCTGACTGAGTCCACCAGCCAACCTGCAAAGGGAGGTCTCTCATTTTACCTACAGTGCTTCAGGTCTTCTCATTTAAAAATGCTCAGTTTCACTTAGTCTGCCAAGTGTAAGCCACACTCATTTACATTAGTGAGGATTTTCAGTGCCTCTGGGTCCCTTGCTGGCATTGCGCAAGACAGCTGCTCCTGCGTTAGCTGGGCTGTGATAGGCTTCCGCGCCAAGGGAGCCGCTCCACAGAAGCAGATGTGAACCCCCCAGCACCGTGCGCCCCCACCTGTGATCCTCTCTCCAAATCTGCATTGGCACTGTCAGGTGGGGGCTGCACAGAATGTGAACGGGAAGAAGTTGTAATGGGAGTGAGGGATGGGGGAAGAACTAGGCTCATTAATTAAAAGCTCCAGGAGGGAAAATGGGGTCTCCCAGCTCACATGAGCTGTTTGAACTCAAGTAGGGTTCATTGTTTTCCATGCAAGCCCCCTGTTGCTTTCACCTGAGGAGATGGCAATGAATGAGCCTCAATTAGCCAGCTTGACCTAATCTCACAGGCAGTGACACACAGGATGTCACCTGGTTGTTCTCGGTTCCCCTGGAATGGACACACACACACACACACACACACACCCCAAGTTGAACCTAGACAGTGATTAGTCATCCTCTCATTGACAGGTGCGGAAGGAAGGAGTGTCTGTTGTCACTCGAAAACTCACGGAGCCTGGCCTGAGGCAGGCCTGTTTGTGGGGAGGCTGGGTAGCTGCCAAGAGACAGACTCAGAGATGGACAGGTGGGGCAGGGAGCTCCTGGGGCACGCTCTGGGGTGGGGACAGCTGGGGAAGGGATTGTGGGAGGTGGGGGGGGGTTTAGCTCAGGTTTTCTTTATCCACTTAGGTTGTTTCCAAGTCTTGGCTGTTGCTAATAAATCACCAAAGAGCATGGGTGTGCAGAAATTTCTTCAAGATACGACTTCATTTCCTTTGGACAAATACCCATTGGTAGAATGGCAGTTCTATTAAGATTTTGGGGGAAGCTCCATACTGTTTCTCACCGTGGGTGCACCAGTTTGCATTCCCAGCAACAGGGTGTCAGGGTCCCTTTTTCTCCACATTCTCACCACTGGTTATCTTGTGTCTTTTTGGTAACAGTGACATGTGTGACTTTAAATTTACCTCAAAGTACAAGCAGGCCACGTGTGGCCTAGAAAATCAGAGGTGATCTTGAGACAAAGTAGTTGAGCTTCATTGCCAATGCCCAGCTCCCGAGACCAGAGTGAGGGATTTTATTCTGTCCCGGCTTGTTCTGTGTGACACAGACCCCTGCCTCCCTTGTGGGGTGAGGCTGCCTCCCTTGGAAGGTCTCTGAAGTGTGCAGAGGGAAGCAGGACACACAGGAGCCGGAGGAATGGCATGGGGCCTTGGGCAGAACCCCGGGACAGCACTCGGTGACATGCCAGCCCAGTGACTGCCGCTCAATGCCAGGCAGCCAAAGACACTGTACCAAGTTCAAGCGTCACCTTCAGTTTCCTCCCTGTTCATTTTCCCAGTCTCTTCCCACCCTTTTCCTTCCTTCCTCTGGTTGCTTGGTTTCTTTCTGGATGCCAGCACCCAGAGCCTGCACCGGTGCTGGGTGCTCAGTGGGGGCTTTTGTGGGTGGATGAGTGTTGGCCCCAAGGCTTGGGGTTGGCCCTGGATGAGGCGACAGGATCTCAGTCTTTCCTGTTTACAGGCTGGCTGGGGCCAACCTGAATTTTCTCCTCAGACTGAGCTGATGTTTGTGCAACTTTTCCTCCAAAAAAAAACACCTCATGCCACGTCCCAGTTTATGACCAGCCCCTCTAAGCGTGCTGGCCGTGGCAGGGAACAGTGGGTGAGGGTGTGCAGAGGCACCGGGGAACCCTGTTTTCTTACAATAGGAGGTCCAGGAATTGCAGAGGGTGGGAGGAGCCCCATCTTCTGGGGACTTTCTCTCCAGGCTGTGGTCCTTCACCCAGAGGGGCTGTTCCTCCAGGCTTCTCCCCAAGCTGCGGCCAGACTGGGAAGGCTGGCAGTGGCCCAGCACCTGCTGCTTCCTTTGAGAACCAAGCCCTCAGGGCGTGCAGAAAGCCTGGGGGAGAACGGAGTGCTTTGAGTCCATGGAGGGACTGGAGAAACTGCAGCGTGAGGGAACATTACCATGAACTTTCTTCTGCAGGCTCTCCCACGAAGGAGCGAAGATCCATGTGGGTGATTGCACAGGCACCTGCACACATGTCCACACATACATGTTAATTTACTGGTGTCATTGTGGTCAGCAAACAACACATAAGCCCTTGGGGAGGGAACCAAACCCAAAACAATACAGGCCAGGGCAGACGGCTGCGGCTTCAGCAGCCGGGGCTTGCATTCCCTCCTCTATTAACTCGCGGTGCTGACTTAAGCAAGTCTATTAACTTTTCCGTGTTCCACTCCCCAAGCTTCCAGGTGGAAAAGAACAACACGACCCCGCTCAGAGGGGTGCCGGGAGGTCGGGTGAGGGCTAGGTGGTCTGGGGGTGTTATTTTCATTAGAAGCCAGATGACTGTTCATGAGTGCGCTCTGCACCCCACCCTCCCCCGGCCTCCCTGGATTCTGCTGAGTTGTGGGGCGAGGCTTCTGGAACGTGTAAAATGGAAATGTCCCTGGCCTCAAACGGTCCCTGCAAATAGCACTGGTTCGGTGCAGCGTGAAGACACTTCAGCAGCATGTGTTTTTACTGGTGAAATGTTAAAGAACAGGAATGGCATTTGGGTGTGAAACCAAGTGGGACTTCCAAAGCGGTGGGGGTAGGAGGGGGGAAGGACCTAACTTTTAGCAAGTGTCAAGTTCTGGGAGTGCTTCTTCCCCGAGGTGAGCAGGGCAGGTTTGTTAAAAAGTCCATTGAAGTGGGACATCGGGCAAAGTGATATAGTCAGACAGAATTCCACCGTTTTACTTCAAATATGAATGTAAACTTTTTTTTTTGTTTATCTCTTGATTGAAGGCTGAGAGCCCTTCTCTGAAGACAATGCCTGACCTCTGCTCCAAATCATTAGTCCTGTGGAAACCACACCTGCGACCCATTACGATTTCCAGTTTAGAATCTTTTCAAGTGGAGCAAAGTCTTAAAGGGATACGGAAGCAATGGGGCAAAGAGTTTCTAGATTTTGACTGTTTGCCCCACTTTTTCACACATGTGTGCAGTCTGATACTAATTTATTTTAACAACCTACATTTCTGGAGGCATTCCAAGGCACTCAAATTATTTTTCATGGTCACAATAATGTTCTTTCTTTTTGCACTCCCATTTCATGGATTTAAGTAATATTTAGTTAAATCACATTATTACAATACAAAGTGCAGCTAACAAGTAGGGTTAGTACCAGATGCATTTTGGACCGTCTTTGACTCCGATTCTCGGGACAGAAGTACAGGGAGGAATTGTGGGCTGAGAGCGAGCAGCTGGCTTCTGCCCGTGGGCTTAGGGCAGGAAAGAATGAGAGATGGTTACACTGGCAACTGGGTTACCCTTTGTTCTGTAATCCTAAGATGACAGCCCCGTTGGTCCGCTACTATCGTCTCTATTTTACAGACACGGTATTGGAAGTCTGGAGAGGTTAGATATTGCACCCAAAGTCACACAACTGGCAAGCGGCAGATTCCCAGTGTTAATGCACTTCTGTTTTGGCCTAGATGGGGGTCTCAATGGGGACTAAGTGTCTTCAGGAACTGGTTTCTCTACCTGTTTTATTGGGTAAGACTTTAAAGTCTACATACTAAAAATACCCTATTGCTTTCTTTTTCTTAAATCTAATTAAATCTAGTTTTCAGCATTCCACACTCAGGGTGGTAAGACATTTACCGTATTTTGCAGGGTATAATGCACACCAAATGTGGGTGTGCACTATACACAGGATTATTATACCCATGATGTGGAATCATTATGCCCATATTTAATGCACATCCTCATTTTCCCTCAAAAATTTGGGCAAAAAGTGCACATTATACGTGGCAAAATATGGGTGATCTCAATCATGTTTTAGGCATGTGGATCTAGAATTGCAGATGTGTTTATTTCTGTCTTTAGTTCTGCCAGTTTTGCTTTATGTTTTTTTGAAGCTTTGTTTTTAGATGCTTACATATTTAGAATTGTTATGCCTTCCGAATGAATTGACGCCTCTATCAATGTAACATGTCCCTCTTTATTCCTGGTAGTATTTCTTTTTCCAAGATCTACTTTTCTGGTATTAACAAAGCCTCACCAGCATTTCTGGGGGGTAGTGTTTGTAGGGTTTATCTTTTCACATTCTTTGATTTCCAACTCACTTGTGGCTGTCTTGGAGACTGCATCCAGTTCTGCTTTGGTTTTGAAATTTAGTCTGGAAATACTGGCCTTTTGATAGTAGTGTCTAGATTCTGTAAATGTAATTATTGGTGATGTTGAGATAAAACCTACCATGTTATTTGTTCCTTTTTTTACTCCTTTTATTATTCCTTTATTATTCCTTTACTCCTTTATTATTCCTTTTCTACTTTTTTCTTTGCTTTTTTGGGTTAATTGGTTATATTTTTAGGATTCCATTTTTATCTCCACCATTGGCCTATTAGTTTTTCCTCTGTTTTGTTTTTAATTGTTGCTCTAAGGATTACAATATGCATTTTTAACTTATGACAGTTTTTTTTCAAGCAATATTGTGCTACTTCTAGTGTAAGAGACTAACAATAATTTACTTCCGTTTCCCCTTCCTTTCCTTTATGTTATTGTTTTAGTCGGTTTTCCTTTTACATATGTCAGACTTCCATAATTAATTGTTATTATTTCACTTTAAATAGCCACTATCTTTCAAGGAAATTAAAAATAAGAGAAATGCCTATTTTACCTACACATCACCCTTTTGGGACATTTTTCATTTCTTTGTGTAGCCCCGAGTCCCACCTGGCTTCCTTCTGCAGGCAGGTCACGAAGAATTGCGCTTCCCGTGCTGCGTGTGCTGTTGGGGAATTCCTTTAGCTATTGCTCACCCGAAAGTCTTTCACTTTTAGTTTGGCCCTGGGCATGGAATTCTAACTTAACAGGTTTGTCTGTTTGTTTGTTTCTTTTAGCACTTAAAGACAGCCCTTCATTGTCTTCAGGCTTATGTAATTTCTGACGTGAAGTTTGTAGTGATTCATAACTTCATTCCTTTCTCTGCACTGTGACTTCTCTCTCTGACTGCTTTTAAGGTGTTCCTCTTTGTCAGAGGTTTTCATCAGTTTGGTTCTAATGGGCCTTGGTGTCGTTTTCACTGAGTTTATTGTGCTGATTGGGGTTTGTTAAGCCTCTTGAATCTTCGGGTTTATAGTGCTCACGGACTTTGGAGAAATTCCAGGTGTTATTTCTTCAGGGACTTTTTTCTACCCTCCTCTTTCCGCTCTGGGTTTAACTTACCTTTACACCGTAGAACCTGGCAGCATCTCACAGGTCACTGAGGTGCTTTTCATTTTTTTCAAAATTTTTTTCACATTGTGCTTCATTTTGAATTCAAATTCATTGATGTTTGCTTCTGGGGTGTTTAATCTATAAATTCCATGAAGTAAAATGCTCATCTTAAGTGTTGTATTTCTCATTTGCTTCTCTTTTATACCTTTCCCTTCTTTTCTTACTCTGCTAACCTTTTCTGAGTCACGTCAAGCGATCACACATTTATACTGTTTGCTTCATGGTTTTATTGATAATTCCATTTCTTCAGTATTTCTGGGTCTGTTTCTGTTGGCTGATTTTTCTACTGGTATGAGTCACATTTTCATGCTTCTTGGAAGTCTAGTAAATTATTTTTGAAATTTTTAGGTGCGTCTATTTGAGCCAAACTGACAAGATACGCCAGGGAGCAAGATCCCAAATGCTTCCTAGTAATTTTTTATTGTATGTAGGATATTACAATTTTTCTCATTGTTGAATGCTAGATATTTACTTTTTAAAAAGTGTGTTAGAGTTTAAAAGACAGGCAATTAAGTTACTTGTGGATCAGTTTGATCCTTTGGGGACTTGTTTTTAAGCTCTTATAGAGTAGCCTTTATTTGGGGACCAATTTAGTTCCATTTCTAAGGTGTGACCCTTTCTGGGGTCTGTGCTGAATGCCTCTTTCGGTATTTGGTGAGGTCCACCCACTCTGGTTGGTGGGGACGTACATAACTTTTATCCTCAGTATGTGCAGATTAGGTTTTCGGTCAAAGACTCAAGGCCCCTATTCAGATTTCTGGAACTCTCTGTGCAGCCCCTCCAGCTTGTACTCTGCCCCCCAAACTCTGATCTCTGTCATCTCAGTTTGATGAGACTGCCAGGGTCTGTTGCGGCCTCTGTGCCTGACCTGCAGTTCAGGACTTGCTTTGAGGTAGGAAGCCTGGAGGGTTTATAACTCACTTCACTTGTTTCCCTTTTCTCGGGGTTCCCAGGCCTGTACTGCCTGTTGTCCATTAGTCTGGAGTGGGTGGAAAAAGTCTTTTCGATGAGAACTAAAAAAGACTATCAAGGTTTGATGTGTTAAGTTCATAGGACTTTGTGAGTGCGGGGTAAAGCAAAATTACGACAATGTATTTGATAGTGAGAACTTCTGGGCATGAGACAGGTGGGCTGCTCTGGTATACAGACAAGGCTTTCTAGAGAAACAGAGGTCAGCTGAGGTGAAGCCCGGCCACCAGACCTGCACATAAGGGGGGTCGGGTCAGCGGTTCTCAGACTCTGATGCAGAGACACCATGTGGGTTTTGTTAAAGGGCAGGTTCTAAGCCTCCTACAAGACATCCTGATTCAATGGGTCTAGGGTAAGACCTCATAGTTTGTATTTTTAACAGGTACCCTAAAGTGATTGTGGTGCAGGTGATCTATGGACCACTGTTAGAGAAACAGGAGCAAAGGATCCCACTTGAGGCATTCTGATGCAAACCTATACAATTCCATGCAGGCACAGGGGCAATGTACACAGCGAAAAGACTAGCAGAGGTGACCAGGGGCCAATGAGAAAGCAGTTGGCCTGCAGGACTGGGTGAAAGATCAAAGGAGTGAAGAGGGTGTGAGCCAGAGGTGATAGGTATCGGGTACAAGACCTGCTTCCTCTGGCAGGCTGCCTAGACGGTGTGCAAAAGGCATCCCAGAGGGCCCCCAGTGAGTGAGGAGGCACAGACTTAGGAGATGGCGGAGGCCTGAAGGAAAACGGCCCCAGCTCAATGCAGCCTCGCTCGGCGGCTGACACACGGGCAACTACAAACGCGGATGGTGGTGAGCCCTCTGCCCCTGCAGTGATCTGGCCTTTTTCATGCAATACTCCTCTCCCTCTCAGCAAGCCCTCTAGAGACACGATTTTCACTCTGTAGAGATTCATGCTGGCTTGTCACATCAGCCAAATTGCCTTAGTGCTGTATTGAAGCACTGAGTGGGGACAGCGAGAGTAGGGTTGATCTCTTCATCGGGGTTCCTAAAAGCCCCATTTCAGCAAGAATTCAGGTCAACTGAGTGTGGCTCAGATCCTTTATTAATTTTCTCTTGATGCATCACCAGTGAGGAGTCCAATCTTCCCACCCTCTGTCCAGACCCACTCACCACCATTATCGCCTGGAGCAAAGCGAGAAGCCTTTCAGCTGCACGGAAAGTGACCACCCAGGAGGTGTCCTTGGGGATACGGGGCACACAACTGGACACAGGCCCGCTGCATGGACTTCTTCAGAGCGGGCGTGTGCACTTGAACCTGGGAGCAAGGACAGGACGTTGGCCTTTCACGTTAGGTAATGATGCTAAGGGAGACGAGAACAGAGGCAAAACAATGGGAAAACGTCTTCCTGGCTTATTCTATGATCTCTGGCCATTGAGGACACCTCACAATGCCAGGAAGTGACGCTGTTCAGAGGGGACGGGCCCAGAAGAAAGGAGATATCACACCTGCGAGGAGCCAACCTGCCGTGTGGGGAGTCAAGGAATTACAATGTCATCATACTTGGCAGTCATGGTTGCAAACAGTCACTCCCAGCTCCATGGTGAAGACTCACAGAAATCATCTTCTTGCAGGGGGTTGATGAATTAAGGAGCAGACTTTATTAGGTGAAAAACTAAGAGACCCTCTCACCTTGTGGATAAGAAAAATAGTTTTCAGCTAATCTATCCTTATTGAGCATGCATAGGTTATTCTTCTCTTTATGAATTGTAGCTGCATTTCCCACTTGAGTTTTGCCTAACATTTACCCTTTGGGCTGCTCCATAGGAAAAGAGTTTTTCATGGTCCAAATTGGAGGGACTCTGCTTACTGTATCTCCCTTGTAGGCAGATGCAGAAGGCTATTCAACCAAGGAGAGGGAAAATATAAAATATTTACACACTGGTTTATATTTTAAAAGGTGGAAGGAGAAAACATTGTAAATGGTTATTTCTAAGGAAGGGAAACAATAGGATAGAGGGAACATAGATAGAAATTAGACTTCTTTGAGCATACCTTATGTTGTATATTTAACTTTGGAATAATGTAAATGCTATGGAGAATTCTAAAACAAAGCTGAATAGATTTAAAAAGTAATCACTGAAAATGGAAACGAATGAACCTGTTCCTAGGTGGGACGTAGTTCTGAAAAGAAACCATTCCAGTTGACTTAGAATAATTTGACTGTGTGTTTCCTTTGTGGGGGATATAGCCTACGGATATAAACCAATGCTACCCAAACCATCCATCCTAACAGGACGACCCCAAAGACAGGAGACTGTTCTCAGTAATCGTGTTGTTGATGGCAGTGTCGGTACCATCATCTGGAGACTTATGTGTGTGTTGTTATAGGAACAGTGACTGTGCAGGCGGCATTGAGAGTTGAGATTATTGTCATGGTCAAAGGCAATATAGATGTAACATTGACGAGGTCATGCACAAACCCTGTAGTTCTGGATTTGAACTGGAAATATCAGTATGAACTCACGATGTATCTTATCCTTGACAAAACAAAATGTTTTTCTTAGCTCTGTCCACCAAAAATGGCTAGAAACAATGACCGACCGGTAGCCGTGAGCCACCTCACAATCTAGGTTTTGTTCTCTCAATGTCACTTCCCACCAAAAGGGACCAGGACCCCAAAGAAATGGCTGATTCCAGGTCTCGGGGACAAATCAGCCTGCAATTTTGTCCGACCAGAAAGAAAAGAAGCCGTTAAATACTGCTAGAATGGTGTCCAAACACTGAAGCACCATCCTGAATGAGTTCTCATTGACCGAAGATGACACAACGGACACTTCCAGCATCAATAAGAACAGTAACGACAATGTTTAAATCTCTAGGTTCATAACAACAGCAGAAAGAAAACACCTTCACTGGATATCTTTGGAGGGTTTCGAGAAAACATCTCATTATTTTGACAACAAGTAAATTCAAGGAAAACACAGCAGTCGATTTTGGTTTTCTTGTTCGATCCGTATCTCAGAGTGACGAAACGGTAGAAAAAGGAACGGTTCTCTTAGAGGACTCTGCCTGATGCATGAAGAAGAAACAGCAGACTCAGTAGCATCAGGCCGTGCTGGCAGTGAGCCAGGACGGGGCAGAGAAAGAGACCATCGGATGTTACACACCGCCTGATGAAGCCGTCCTGCCAAAAAAGAAAAAAAAACCCCACCTCCATCTGTCAAGACTCTAGATCCTGTTATTGATTTGTGAGGAATCCACGTGACAGAGGAACGGGCCAGGGACATCACAGAGGTGCAGTCCGCAAAGCCCAGACTATGGGGAACTTACAGGACACGTGAGACCCTGCAGTGACCCTTCGACAAATATTCCAAGGGAGAAAAAAAGAGATGTAGACTGAACTGTAGGTTAAAGTAGACTTAGAGGCCACAAGCAGTTGGAATATGTGCATCTTATTTTATTCTGATTTAAGTCAGCTATGAACGAGATTATGATACAATTATGGAAAAGTTGACACTGACCAGATTTGATGATATCAAGGAATTATTAACATGTATAGGTTTAGGTTTGATGATATTAGAGAAAAGAATCCTTTACATTTTTTTTTATATTTGTTGATTTTTTAGACAGACAGGGAGAGGCATCAGTTTGTTGTTACACTTATTTATGCATTTATTGGTTGATTCTTGTATGTGTCCTGACCAGGGATCAAGCCTGCAACCTCGGCATATTGGGACGACATTCTAATTAATTGAGATACTTGTCCAGGGCAAGAAAAGATTCCTGTATTGACAATTTTTTTAGCATTAAAGAAAAAAGTGCTTATCTTCTATTATTTAAAAAGAC
The DNA here is from genome assembly GCA_004024845.1 of Tonatia bakeri. Taxonomy (NCBI): domain Eukaryota; kingdom Metazoa; phylum Chordata; class Mammalia; order Chiroptera; family Phyllostomidae; genus Tonatia; species Tonatia bakeri. The sequence goes on from PVIA01001062.1 coordinate 126,747, forward strand.
TTTATTTGCCCTGGCTGGTGTAGCTCTGGATTGAGTGTGGGCTTGTGAACCAAAGGGTTGCTGGTTCGATTCCCAGTCAGGGCATGTGCCCGGGTTGTGGGCCAGGTCCCCAGTAGGGGGCGCATGAGACACAACCACACATTGATGTTTCTCTCCCTCTCTCCTTCCCTTCCCCTCTCTATAAAAATAAAAATGAATAAATTTAAAAACCAAAAAAGACTTTATTTATTTATTTATTTTTAGAGAAAGGGGAGAAAGGGAGGGAGGGAGAGAAACATTGATGTACGAGAGAAACATCTACTGGTTGCCTCTAGCACACACCCCATTTTGCTTCGCGGGATGATGCCCAACCAGCTGATCCACACCGGTCAGGGCAAAAGTGCTAATCTTCTCAACCAGAGTTTGTCAAACTGTGGTTTATGGGCCAAATTTGGCCCCAGCCTGTTGTGTAATAAAGGTGATGGGAACACAGCCACGCCTGTGTGACACAGGGTCTGTGACTGCTTTCGCACTGCAGTGGGAGGTTGGAGGAGTTACGGCGGAGACCTTACTTGTCCCTTTCCCACTGACCCCAGTGTTTGAGCTACTTATTGATGGAATGATGTGATGCTTGGTGTCTGTTTCTAATCATTCTGGGGACAGGGGAATGGGGGATGATACAGATGAATCAGAATTGACCTGTTGAATTTGGGGTTACAATTTAGGTTCATTATGCTATTGTGTCTACTTTTATGTCTTTCCAAAATTTTTCATGAAAGATTAAAAAAATAAGGTAAATCTGTACTTACATAAACATATTTTGATGATACGTTGTAAAATGAATGAAGTCGTAAAGTAGTATGGCATGATTTTATTTCAGTGAAAAGAGCCATTACATATATGTGTGTGTATACAGGGAAATGTGTAAAATGATACAGATGAAATTGATGAGTGGGTGTGGCAATGGTTGGAACGGGAAAAAGTTTCTTTTTTAATTCCATATAATTGTGTTTGATAATTTTCTTAACAATGAATGTGTTTGTAAGTCGTAATTAAAAAAAAGTAATGGACCATGTCTCAAGTTCTCTATATTTCTAAAGGAATTCCTAATAAAATTGGCGACCAGCTCTTGATAAAAGATTTTCCAAAGACATTTGCTTACACACTCGTCTAATTTACTTATTATCAGCCTGCATTTCTCCAACATATTTTTTTCTATTTTTTAATCATTGCTGAGAATTTGGGACCTCACTTCAGACCTTTACTTTGGTAATAATTCCTAGATACGTTATCGTTCAATCGAAAACATGAATGTGTGGGACTTTTATTTTGTAATTCTAAATTGTCTCTACTTAGTTCTTTGGGTTTTTTTCTTTCCACCTTCCCCCCTACCGCCCTTCCCATGGGCAACCACCAGCTTGTTCATTGTGTCTCTGGGCCTGTGTCTTTTCTCTTTTAAGGAAAATCCCACATTAGGAGACCCACATTTCCAAAGTCAAAGTCAGGACTCAACACCCCGGCCTCCTTTGTGGCTGGTGAGCAGCCTGAAATGTGGGCTCTGCCATCAGGCAGGCCCAGGGAAGGTGCAGGGGCAGGGGCAGGGGCAGGGGCAGTGTGAGAGAGGAGCATGTGGCACGTGTCACGTGGCACTCACCACCTCAGAGGAGCGGTCTGTGGAGGGGCACCTACTCCCAGGCAGCACCTCGCACCCCATCAGTGTGAGCTCTGGAGCCCACTGTGCAGTAGGTGCTGCCGGGGACTGGGACGGGCCTTGCTGGAGCAGCCCTGTCCGGTGGTGGGGCCTATTCCCGGTTGCCAAGTCTGCAAGCCCCTCACCTCCTGTAATACACCCCTTCCTTTTAAAACAAGGCTCAGTGGATACTTTTGGTTGCAACTGTGGATTCTGACTGATGCTGCTGTACCTTATTTCTATGTGATCATGATACCCGCTGTCTTTCTTTTCCTCAATGTTTTTTCCATTTACAAATTGTAATCAGTGCTTAATAAACATTTGTTGAATGAACGAATGAATGAATGGATGGATGGATGGTTAAGCCTGTTGATCCTTTCGTTACACAGGGCCCAACACAAGGGTGGGTTCGACATTTAAGTACAGGGAACATTCGGACCTCAGGGAACTTACCCCGGAACTGCCCAGTGAACCACCTCTGAGTCGGGCCCAGGGTCGCTGGACCACCTGCGGGGACCAGGAAGCCTGTGGTGGGTGTGGTTGCGGCAGGTCCTGAGTCTCCTGCTTCCTAAGCCCAGTCTTTCTGTCCCGTTCCTCTGCCTCACATCACCAAATGATTCTTGCAGACTTCAACCATAGGGCCAGGAACGGGCCAGAGAGGCACAAGAAGTGAGGAGTGGGTAGGGAGAATGGCAAAGTGGGGTTTTTTGGGTGTTCAGTTCGTATTGTATCAAATCCTGGACTTTTATGTAAAATTTTCTTCTGTACCAAAGGCCTTTAAAAGCAGTGGCAACATGATCATTTTTGTCCCCATCACAGCAAGTATAATGCCCTGTAAAAAGAAAAAAGTCCCATTAAAATCAGCCGGGGGCTCAGACATTCAGATAGCTTGCGTGAGGGGAAAGAGGTGTGCTGTGCCGGCTCGGTTTTTATCTCTAGCCTGTGCTTTCGGGCCTTCTGCTCCGGAATGACAAATCTCCTGGGAGACAGAACGCAGACGCCATCCCGAGCGTCGGACACCTCGGCTGGGAGGTCGAATCTGCTCAAGGCAGCGCAGACTCAGAGAAGGAAAACGTAAGATTAATCCATCCAAGTCCGGGAGAGAAGACCCTCTCCCCCCAGCTCCACTCTCTTCCTTCTCCAGGCCAGGGGTATGAGGCTACAATCCACTCACGGACATCTAATCGGTTTGGTGAGAGTTTTTCAGATCTTGGCTTAACACTTTGTTGATGGTATTTAAATTCGAACGTACCTAGAATAATCTATAAAAAAAAGTACCTGGAATAATCTAGAAGTTTAAGGCACCTAGAACATCTGGGTAGAAAAGTTCTAACAAAAGTTATTGTATAGAGAGGCAGGATGTTTCTGTTCTGTAAGTTTCTATGTTTCATCTCAGCTCATTGCAATGTTCATTAAAACCTGGTTTTGTTTGTTCGTTTGTTTTTTTAACACACGGTTTCAGGTAGAGTGGGTGGGGATCTTCTCCTCTTCTTCCTTGGAGAAGACCCTGGCCATCTGTGACAGGTGGCCGCACAGCGATTGAGCCTGAAGCTCCTGAATAATAAAGACCCATGAAAAAGAAACGTGTCCCAAGAAATGAGCTTTTCCGTCGGAGCACGCTCTGTCATATTTTCCCGATGGCCTCTCTAATTCACGATGGCCATTCCGTGGCAGTTCCTCTTTATTTCCTATTATGCGTAATTTATTTCGTACCCGTGGAACACGCAGGGTAAGTTTTTGTTGCCTACATAAGGGAAAAGAGGACAACCTCAGACACGCAGCTGATGCCAACACAACATCTTGAATTGCCCTTGGACATAAGCTTTTGTAAAAGTCAGTCAGTTGAAAGGCCATATAGGGAGAATGCTTTTGATTAGAGCCCCTGTAAAAACCCTGAATGCAAGGAAAGGTTTTAGCCGCCACTCTTTTTCAGGTGAAAAATTGGACACCCAGCACCACAGATTTTGAAAACATATTCACACCATTTTCAGTCGCAGCCAAATGAGTCAACCCACTTGTTCCCATAGTCCCGCCCACTGCTGAATGCCCAGCACCTGCCCTTGTCAATCTCAACATCCTGGGTAAATAAGGGAGTAGATTTTAGGTAGCGCTCAGAAATAGCATTGTCCGCTTGGTGGCACTCACAAGATGGATCCCACCTTTTGGCCCAACCCATGGAAGTTTTTTGGGGGGACAAGAAAATTGCAGGGAAGGGGTAAAGTGGCCAAGGAGTTGCTTTCCCAGGACCCTCCCAAGGGTGGAGCTGAAAAGGCATCATATGGCAGCAGTCTGCACAGTGGGTGAAGACATTGGCTCATGTGAGCTGGCAAATCCAGCTTGCGGATTCCATAAGCCTGGCTATCTTGTCAAAGAAGGTTGAAACTATTCTTACCCTTCCCCGCTAGCATGAAGAGCAACTATTTAAATTTCCGACATGTCTATGAAAGGACAGAGGTCTCAGAGCTGGAGGCCCTGGATGGAATGCTGGCTGTACGGTCTTTCATTGACATTGAACTTCTATCTCCCATTTGCCAAATAGGCATGCGTTAGAATGATAGCTCAGCCCCTGAGAATGCTGGGATGTGGGAATGTTCCTCTTCCATCTCTCCATGAAGCGCCATTTTTAATCTGTTTTCAGCTCTTACTACATATATTGTCATTACCATGCAATTTAGTTCTTTACTTATCTTTGTATCTGTTTTTGTTTTGTGTTGAGCTAGCATAGAAGCCTCTTGAGAGAGGCTGACATCTTAGGTCTTCCCATACTACGTGGTGCTGGGTGGGCACGGTGCTGGGTCCATACAGAGTAGGTGAGAAAATGCTTGGTGATTAAGGAAAAGACCCTTCATCTTCCTCACCTGTAACTACCCATTAGTGACCTCAAATGTCCCATGACTCCTCCTCTGGGCTCTGAGACAGCACCGATTCTTGGAGTGTCCATGGGTATCGCTGAGAAAGCATAAATGTGAACCACGTGAGAGGACTTCCTCCCTCCACTCTCTAGATTGTTTTTAATTAGTTGAAGTTTGTGGGCTTTGCCATAATAAGACGATGCAAGTTGGTGAGAGAGCAGTAATTTAAACGTAGGCACAACTGTGATGTGTGAATTACAGAAGGTGTGATCGCTGCGTGGAGGCAGTTTGCCGGGGGCTGGGAGCCAGCCTAGGGCTGCCTGGCTGTCGCTGATAAGAGCCAGGCTGTCCCCAGCCTGCTGGGAGAGGCGGTGGGGCAGGCCCTGCAAGCCACCAGGACCCCGCCGTCCCACCCCCACCTGCAAGGGAGGAGGAGGAGGAGGAGGGACAGCTGGAGCAACAGGGAGCCACCCTGAAGCTGACATTTGCCGAGCAGCAACATGGTACCCGGCACTGCGCTCAGCAGCGGGAATTCAGAAGGACCAGGATGGTGCCTTGAAGATTCTGAACCACTGAATGATTCAGGGTCAGTTGAGAGATTAGGTGGATGTTTGTCCATGTCACACATCAATTAATTAATGAGCACAGCAGAAAGTAATTAGTGGCACTGACGCCAGGTTGAGCAGGAGAGATGCCAGGAGTTCCCGGAGTAGCAGCACTGACATGGGCCCTCTGCAAGGATGGTTTGGCCGTGAGCGACACGCACAGAAGACCTGCCTTGGAGATGGGCAGGTCACTAGGGGCTCAGCTCTTTTTTGGACTTTCTCAAAGCAAAACAAAACATCGCTGACCCTTTAGCTTCTACCAGTTGTACTTTCCAGAATGGCTCTGTGAAGGTCTGCCCCCCACCCACTATGCAGAAGTCCAAGGCCAGAATCTCAGGGTTAGAGGGCCATTGGGTTCATCCATGTAAACTCCCCTTCTGACCCTGGCACTGACACTCACCGTCACCACTTCTTGGCTAAATGGTTGATATGGTCCCTCACGGAAACCCTTCTGCTTGCACGGAATTGAGTCATACAGCCGCACATCACCAGTAGAAAGCAGACGAAGGCAATCTTTAATTCTGGGCCCAGCATGCTAAGCTGGCATCGGGATTTTGTCCCTAAGAAAGAAAGGACAGGTGATCAGAGGACCAGCTGAGCGCCCAGGGCCCCCTCCCCATTTGCAGTCTGCCTGGGGCTGCTGGCAGACCACAGCCTTCCTCTGGGACTCCCAGTGTCCTGTCAGCTGGAGACGTTGCCTATAAATGAAGAGGGAAGGGTCTGCCCTCGTCAAACCAGTGATGGTGGAGAAGGAACAGAACACCAACCAAATGCGTATTCAGAGAAGGGGAGAGTGGCGCTCACTGGGTGCGACACCAGAGGTCCCTGCTGAGCCTCTCAGGCAGCCCTGCCTCCGCTCTGGGCCCTGCTTTGACCCCCCCACCCCCAAGAGCTCTTCCCAGTTCCCCTTCTTCTCTGGCCCAAGGCTAAGCTCCTCGGTTTCCACCTGCACAGGCTGTTGGCAGCCAGGGTGCGATTTCTTTAAAATGCCATTTCGCTGAGAAAAACCTAGTTGTATTTTAGTTTATCTTCTTTCAATTAGTTATCTTCGTGAATAATCAACCAACGATCTTGTCCGTACAGTTTTTAAGCCTGGAGACACTTGCCTCTTGATTTTTGCTCTGCCCTCCAACTTAAAGTCTCGGGTTGGAGGCCACCTGAAATGGTGGCCCTTGGGGTGAAGGTCAATGTCCTCGCCGGGGGGCTCACTGCCTTTATGTGAAGGTCACCATCTCACAGCCTCTGAATAGCTGTTTTCTGGCTGCCACTTGTCATACTTCTGTGGAGGGTGCAAAAGCAGAGGCTGCAGGCAGACAGGTCCCCCCTCCCCCCGAGCTTTGCTGTCTTCTTACTTTCTCTGCTCCAGGCTGGAGCACTCGGTGCTAAGCTCAGCCTCTCTCTCTCTCTCTCTCTCTCTCTCTCTCTCTCTCTCTCTCTCTCTCTCTCACTCTCTCTCTCTCCTCCTGTAGGACTAGTTACATAAATTACCGGACTCAGTGCAAAGTGAAAATACAGGGCTCCTTGTTCAAAAATCAAGAATTCCAAGGTGGGGACAGCAAAGCAGGCTGCTGGTCACTGGGCATCCTGCATGGGCTGGGTGCCTGTGACGCCAGGGACAGACCGTCTGAAGGAGCGCCCGGGTGAAGGCAGATCCACTGCTGCTTCACACCGAGGAGGTGGGTCATCAGTGATGACATGCATGAGCCTCAAAACTGCTGCTGCCCCTGCCTCCCTCCAAAGCACCCAGGAACCTCTCCAGTGGCCACCCTAAGGGACACCTACAGGGAAGGCATTCTGGGAAACGCAGTCTGACCTGGGCCTGTCACAAAGCCCTCTCAGTTGCCACCTGTCATTTCCTGAAGTCTCCCCACAACACTTCTATGCCCAGAACTCAGTCTGTGGTCCTTATCCAAGGAACCACAGGTGACAGCTTTCCTGAATGTTTGCCACAGAATACCAAGGCTCACCCACGTTTCAGCTTACAATCTGTGTCCTTGTCACCTGCCATCTGACCTCTTCTGATAATAATTGCTACATTTTAGGTTCTGTTCCCTGTTGCATGCGGATTCAGGGTATCCATTATTTAACGGGTTGGGTCAAACTGAATGTGACCTCACACTCAAAATAGTGGTGGTTTAAACGAGATTAGAGTTTGTGTCTCTGGCACAGAGAGAGTCTGTGGGTACACTTCAGGCTGACGAATGGCTCTAAGGCTACCAGGGACCCAGGCTCCTGCTCTCTTGTCGTTCTGTCATTCTAGCCTCGGTCTTCGTGGTATGAGATGGCTACAGAGCATCTGACGCTGTCCCCTTGTTGCAGTAGCACCCCCAAAATCCCAGACAACACTCTGCTTACATCTCCTTGTCTGGGATTTAGCCACTAGGTGCCTTGTGGCTGCAAGCTGGCTGGGAAATGTCTTTTACTCTGGATGGCATGTGCTGAGTTACATAATGGATTCTGTTACTGAAGAAGAGAATAAGTATCAAGAGGCAACTCACTCAGGGTCTAGGGAGGAAGACCAGCTGCTATCGAACGTAGCACCCCTGCCTCCATCACAGTCTGGGCTTACCCTCGGCAGAAGGGCCACGCTCCCGGGCCTCGGGCTGTGCATTGCCGCAGCCTGAGATCCTTCCCCCGCCCTCCTTCTCCTGGATCAGATCCCCTGGGTGTAAATTTCAGCTTGAAGTCATGTGCATGTGCAAAGTGTTGCAGAAAGAGCTGCTCTTAGAATACCAAGTGCTTTGCTGCAGACAAACAGAAGCTGCTCAGGGGGATGCAGAAAACAGGTAGGCCAATAGGTTTCAGGCATTTTCAGCAACGCGAGCATTCCTTCCATTCCATGCTGCGCACGAAGCCCAGTGTGAGGGCAGGGTCAAAGTGGGCCTGCTTCTATTAAAGATGGGGGTCAGGAGGCCTGGAGCTCAGCCCCGCTCCTTCTCGTCTTCGGGGTGGCTCCCCAGCCACCCGCCCAGAACTCCTGGACTCTCCGGTGCCTCGTTCGGATGAGCTGTTTCAGTCCACCCCTTGTTTTGCTGATGGAACCCTGAGGCCCAGGGAGGTTGTTACCTGGATGGAGCTGGAGGCAGGCCTGTTTTGTCCTTGCTGGTGCCGACGTTAATGGGGCTCACTGGGGTGGGCATCTGAGACAAGAAGCTCTAATGGTACGCAGACAGATGTTGTCAGGACACGGTTACACCTGACCGAGACGGTTCTGTGTGTCTCAGAGGCCGTCCCTCTTTATCTGATGGGGGCTGCGGGCACCAGGGTCAGGCTGGATTGACCTTGGCTATCGATTGGGTTTTTGGGAGGGTGGGGGAGGTAGTGAGAAGAGCAGATTTCCAATCCCTCCAGTAGACTTAGAGGTAGTCGGCTGTGCTTTAATTTGTAGTAAAGTAAGAAAGAGGCATGTGAGCAGCTGTCATCAGAGGGGCATTGGGGAGCGGCTGGGTGAACAGGGGAGGGTATCAAGAAGTATAGATTGCTAGTTACAAAACAGTCACAGCGATGTAAAGCACAGCATAAAAAATATCGTCAATAATATTGTAGTAACTATGTATGCCATCAGGCGGGGACTGGAAATACCGGGGGGCCACTTTGTAAAGTACATGTGTGATTATCCCACTACTATGCTGTACACCTGACACTAATACAAAATAATATTGAATGTTAACTGGAATTAAACAGCTAAAAGTAAAAATAAATGTAAAAGAATGCCTCCCAGGGAGAGAATGGTCTTGTTCAGGAAAACGTGGTGCTGAGTGGTGATGGTGAGAGGCGGAGGGAGTCCCCGGTCGTGGCTCGCGCTCCGGCTGCCCTGGGCTGCTCCATGGCTACCTGTGCCTATTTCCCACGGGGACCCAGGCTCCTCTCGGGCAGCCCCGCCTCCCTCCGTTCTCTTGCTTCCTCTGCCTAGCCTGAGTTTTACTCTCTGGCAACCCGCTTGCTTGTGGCCCACCATCCTGACATTTTGGTTTTCCTCGGCTAATTGCTTTTTTTCCTAAGCACTTATTCATTCATATTCCTGAGAAATGGGGTTGGATGGAACCAGCTTACCTTTTTAATTAGGTCAAGAGTGGAAGATCAGCCTAAAGAACTGTCGTGGCTGGACTGGGGCCACATGGACCTCTTGGCCAATAGGGCCAGAAAGGCCACATGGGAAATCATGGCTACCCATGGGCTGCTTCTTTCTTTTAAATATTTTTTTTAATTCACTCAAGGATTTGTTTTTATTGATTTTAGAGAGAGAAAAAGGGAGAGAAAGAGAGGTGGAGAGAAACATCAATGTGAGAAAGAAACATCTATCGGTGGCTTCTTGTAGGTGCCCTGACTGGGAATTGAACCTGCAACCTTTTGGTGCATGGGATAATGCTCCAACACACTGAGCCACCTGGCTGGGGCCAGGGGCTGCTTCTTTAGCAGTGGTCACAGGCAGGGCCAGCATCCTTGCAGAGGGAGAATGGTCCCCATGACCACTATTTTTAGTATCTGGCCAGGCTGAGACTAGCATTCTATTGTCCTGGATTCCATTGTTTGGGAAATTGCTGGGTTTTTGTGAACAGCCATATAGTAAATTTCCCACTGCACATTTTTCTGATCATTGACTTCTTCCAAAATTGCTTTCTAAGCATCCGATTGAATGTGGTGCTGGAGTTGTTGCTTTGCAGAGAGAATGAAAGCCTTTGTGCGCCTGAGTGCGGACTGTCCCGGAGAAGGCTGATCAGAGAACGTTCCTTCCCTCCGCCAGCCACTAATCACTGTATCGGTTATTTTGTAAGGCAGGAGCCAAGCGCTCAGAATACGAGACAAGCATTAGGCCAATAAACTTGCCCAGTTTTCTTTTAATTTCTACTCAAGGTGAGTTTAATGACTAATCAGATACGAGTGAAACTGGTTCTCTAGCCCTTTGCAGATAAGTATTCCTTCTTTTGACTCAAGCTCTGAGTGGTGGAGACCCTCCCGGTGGGAGGCGGGGTCTCGATGACAGGTTGGCCCGTATTTTATCTCTGAGGGCATGAAGTGATCACCGATTCAAGCCCAGTCCCCAGTGGTCATAGCTGAGGTGACTGTGCATGATGACACTGTGGTGAACTGAATTCTGATCCCAGAACTTCTGTGTCGTCCCTGCAGTGGGTGTCCGAGGGACCAAGGACACGTGAGCAGAGGTGATGTGGGCCACTTCAGGGCAGAAACCTTGGAGAGCCTGCTGAGTTCTCTTGTGTCCTGCTGTGGCGACGGCCTGCGGGGACGCAGAACCTCTGTCAACCTCCCTCCCTGAATCATTCCCGGGGACAAAATGTATTTTGTTGTTTAAACCACTGACATTTCTGTGTAGTTTGTCACTGCAGCACAACCCAGCCTTCCCATTAGCACCACATCCAGTCACAACTCACGGTCCGTCACTGGGACGCTCAGAGGTGTCCGAACTGTTTTCTGGAGAAGCCATGCTGATTTCCATCCCCACTAGCAGTGTATTGGAGACTCCCTTTCTCCACCTCCTAACCAGCATTTGGTATCATCACTATTTTATTTTCAGTCATTCTGATAGGTGTGGAGTGATATCACATTGTCGTAGTTTTTTTTTTATTTTAGGATTTTATTTATTTTTAGAGAGAGGTAAAAGGACGGAGAAAGAGAAGGAGAGAAACATGATGTGTGAGAGAAACAATCGGTTGTCTCTCTCATGCGCCCCCTACTGGGGACTTGGTTTGCAACCCAGGCATGTGCCCTGACTGGGAATCAAACCAGCAACCATTTGGTTCACAGGCCGGCCCTCAGTCCACTAAGCCACACTAGCCAGGGTGTCACATCGTAGTTTTAATTTGCATTTCCCTAAATGCTAATGTGGTTCAATATCTTTCCACGTGCTTATTTGCCACCTATGTATCCTCTTTGGTGAACTGTGTCTTATACTTTTGGCCATTTAAAAATTGATGTTTGTTTTCTACTGTTGAGTTTGAGAGTTCTTTATATATTCTAGATACTAGTTGTTTGTCAGCTGGGTGGTTTTGCAGATATTTTCTCTCTGGCTGTCGCTCGTCTTTTTATCCTCTTAACAGGGTCTCTCACAGAGCAAGAGTTTTTAATATTGATGAAAGCTTTAAAATTTTACCAGCTTTTCCTTCATGGCTCCTGCTTTTAGAGTTAGGCCGAAGACCTCATTGTCGAGCCCTAGATCCTAAATATTTTCTTCTACGTTTTTTTCTGTAAGTTTTGTAGTATTCATTATGTTTCATGTTTGAGTCTGGGGTCCAGTGTGAGTTCATTTGGTGTAAGGTGGGAGACCAAGGTCAAGGTTCACGATTTTGCTTACAGTCCAAACACCTGTGTGCCCACATGCTCCATCACCCCCGTGGGGAAGCCTGTTCTTTCTTCCTCACTGAATTGCCTTGTGCCTTTCACCAAAGATCAGCATAACGTGTTTGTGTGGGTCTGTTTCTGGGTTCTCTGTTCTGCCCATTGATCTATAAGTCTATCCTCCCATCAATCCCACAGTCCTGGGTTCTGTGGCCTTGGAACTGGGTAGACTGATTCCTGCACCTTTACTCAGCTCTTTAGCAGCTCAACAGTGTTTGCCTTCCTGTATAAAGTGTAGGCCCTGGCTGAGCAGCTCAGTTGGTTGGAGCATCGTCTGCATACACCAAGGTCATGGGATTGATTCCCAGTCAGGGCACGTGCAAGAATCAACCAATGACTGCATCAATAAGTGGAACAACAAATCCATGTCCCTCCCCACTTTCCTCCCTCTCTCAAATCAATCAATAAAAGAAAATAAAATTTAGAATCACATTGTCTGTACTTACAAAAGTCTTGCTGAGTTTTTGTACGAATTATGGATCAATGTGGGGAGAACTGACATCTTTAATATGTTGCTTCTTCTAGTCCATGGACACAGTATTCCTCTCCATTTATTTAGAGCTTATTGAAAAAAGCTCATCAGCATTGGGTAGCTTTCAATACACAAGTCCTATACGTGTTTTCTTAGATTCACACGTGTTTCATTAAAACATTTGTAAAATTGAGGCAAAACACATGTAACATAAAATTTACCATTTTAAGTGTATACTTCCATTCCGTTAAGTATACTCACAATGATGTGTAACTATTACCCCTATCTTTTTTGAGAACTTCCTTTATCATTTCAAGCTGAAACCCTGTCCTCGTTAAACATTGACTCCCCTCCCCCCACCCCCACCCCTGGCAACCACCACCCTGTTCTCTGTTTCTATGGATTTAACTGCTCTAGCTTTGTTATGTAAGCGGAATCTGTCCTTTGGGACTGACTTATTTCACTTAACATAATGTCAAGGTTTGTCCATATTGTAACGTGTCATTGTTCCCTTTTTTAAAAGACTAAATAATATTCCATTGTATTACGGACTATATTAAAACCACACTTTGCTTATCCATTCATCCATTATGGACCCTTGGGTTGCCCCCCACCTTTTGGCAGTTGTGAATAATGTCGCTACGAATGGGTGTACACAAATACCTGTTTGAGTTCTTGCTTCCATTCCTCTTGGTTATACGCCCAGATGTTTAATTACTGGATTGTATGTCATTCTGTTTAACTTTGAGGAACTGTTTTCCCCAGCGGCTGCACCGTTTTACAGCCTTACCAGTTTTTCCACATTGTGGGCGATGTGTGGGCATTCCGGTTTTTCCACATTTTTGCCGACACTTGTTATTTTCTGTTTTGTTTTAAATAGCGGTCATCCTACTGCATATGCTACCTCATTGTGGTTTTAATTTGCTTTGTTCTTGTGATTAAGTGACTTGGGGCACCTTTTCCTGTGCTTTTTCACCTCTGAAGAAATGTTGATGAATTCCAGTCCTTTGCCCATTTTTAAATCGGGTTATTTGTTGTTGAATTGTAGGAGTTCTTCATATATTCCGAATATTAGCCCCTTGTCAAATGTATGATTTGCCAGTATTTTCTCCCATTCATAGGGCTGCCTTTCCACTTTTTTGTTTGTGCCATTTGATGCACAGAAGTTGTAGAGTTCGTTGCAGTCCAATATATCTGCTTTTTCTTTGTTGCTTGTGCTTTTGACGTGATATCCAATAAATCACGGCCAAATCCAATGTCACAAAGCTTTGCCCATATGTTTTTTCTTTTCAGAGTGTTATAGTTTTAGCTCATACATTTACATCTATGATCCATTCTGAGTCCGTTTTTGTATATGTTGTAAGGTTTGGGTCCAACTTCACTTGTTTGCATGTGGATATCCAGGTTGTTAAAAAGACTGTTCTTTTTTCATCGAATGGTCTTGGCTCCCTTGTTAAGAATCATTTGGTTCTATATCTGAGTTTATTTCTGGGCCCTCTATTCCATTCCATTGGTCTGTAAGCCTGTCTTTGTGCCAGTATCACACTGTTTTGATTACTGTAGCTTTGTAGTAACTTTTAAAGTGCGAGAACTCCAATTTTGTTCTTTTTTAAAATTGTTGTGTCCCTTGAGGTTCCATGTGATTTTGCAATGACTTCATTTTTTTTCTGCAATAACTGTCTTTGGAATACTGACAGTGATCACATTGAATCTTGAAGCCACTTTGGTTAGTATTGTCATATTAACAATGTTAATTCTTCCAATTCATGAACATTGTATGCTTCCATTCATTTGTATCTTCTTTAATTTCTATGAGAAACATTTTGTAGTGATCAGTGTTTAAGCCTTTTGCCTCCTTGGTTAAGTTTATTCCTAAGTATTTTATTCTTTTGGGGGCTCCTGGAAATGAAACTGTTAGTGTATAGACCTGCAATTGATCTCTGTGTGTTGATTTTGTATCCTACCACTTTGTTGAGTTTATTTGTTAGGTCTAACAATTGTGTGTTTGTGTGTGTGTGTGTGTGTGTGTAATCTTCAGGGTTTTCTGCACAGAAGAGCAGGTCACCTGCAGACAGAGATCATTTTACTTCTTGCTTTCTAATTTGGATGCTTATTATTTCTTTTTCTTGCCTAATTGCTCTGGAAGAGAACAGTTTCCAGCTTAAATTATACACAGACAGTTTTCCGTGCTCTGGGGAAGACGCTGGGCGCAGCCTTGGGACCCAGCCCGCCTCCCTCCTTCATGCCCGCGGTGTGCGGGCTCCACGGGCTCTCGCCCAGTGAGGCCATCACTCCCACAGTGATCCTCCCTCCTGGACTTGATGTCCCAAACTTCCATTCTTAGCTAGATATGAGGACATGAGCATGGACTGAACCATTCGACAGTAAACAGAGAACTGCTGAGTGTCCGCGTCCGCTCACCGGAGGCATTAGTGGGGCAAAGGAAGCCTTCTGTTTGCCTGATGGGCATTTTGCCAACAGGCGGGGTTTCCGGTTGTGGGCCACACCTGGGCAGTGGGGAGGTTTCCTGTTTGCTTCGCAGAAAAGGTTAGGCTTTGCTGTTCTCAGAAAAGCACCTTTTCTTCACCTTTTTATTGTCTCAATGGTACCTTCTAGGTCTAACCCTCCCCCACCTGGGGGTATTGCTTGCAGTTCTCAAGACTTAGAGCTTGCCTTGTTCTTGGCTTTGTTCTTTGACCTGGTCTTTGGGTTGATTGGAGACATCCTCCCAGGTGCCAGCTCTCTCCACATTAGCTCCCAGTCCCTGATCCAGCCTCTGCAAAGCCACTTTCCACTTTGGCTCCAGATTCACCTTGCATGGGTCCCGTCGCAGCTGGAGTGGGGAAGAGGGAGGCCGTGAATGAAAACTTGGGCCCCTGTGGGAGGAGGGGCCTCGCTAGTCAGTCTCGCTGACCCCCTCTCCACTTTTAATGAACTCCTCGCATATGGTTGGGCTTCAAAATTCCTTGCCTAACTAACTTGGCTATTTGTTCACAACTCTAAAATAGAAAAAGAAAGAATGGTTTATTAATATTAATAGATACAAATATTAATATCCACCTCTCTATAACAGTTATTTGGGACAGGCACTGGGCTGGATTCCTGATTTCTTTTTACTATTTCCATGTATAGTTGAGCTGTTATCCCTTTCTACTAATGAGAAACCAGGCATATTCAAACTTTCTCGCCAATGTCTCTGCTAAATACAGATTAAATTGTGTTTGACTGACTCCAAATTCATGCTCATTCCTTTAAGAGCCTCTCCTGTGTCTTTTGCTCTGGGTAAAACCCCGAGAGCAAGAGAGAGAGCTAGGAAAATCCTGACCTGACTCAATTTATTCCTCAGAACTTGGAATTCTCCCTAAGGTTCCAATAGTCCATATTTGGGTGTGATGCAAAGTATGACTTTTTCATTCACTCTAACTGGGTGTTTATGAATTTAGCTACACAACTTTATTTTTAAATGCCCCCTCCCCCTACAATGGAAATCAGGGGTTTTTTTTGTTTGTTTAACTTCACAGTATTGGATTAAATTGTGCATTGCTAAGAGCTTTGGGTTTTCTGCAGGGAAAGTAATTCACAAATGCAAATGATTATGATTATCATACCCTCCTCCGCTCCCGACTCTCTAACCTTGGGCAGTCGTGCCGTATCTATTTGTTCCCAGGTCTCCATCTGAGAAGTGGAGATAATAGAGACTGCTAATCCAGGTTGGGACTTTAAAATGAGAGGTAATGAATGAGCGTGTGCACCACACAAGACCTAACTCCTGTAATTAGATTCCATCAGGATTAATATCAGTCATGCTCAATTGTAAGTGCCCCGGACACACAGCATGGTCACTATACCTTGGACAATTCTAGGTATATGATTGATACTTAGAAATATTAAGGAGGCTAAAAAAAATTACGGTTAAAACACTGACTGCAGAAATCAAGAACAATGTATTTAAAGGGTTCGGGTTCATTGTGTGAACAATGGTTTGGGAATATATTAACCCTCCTATCTTTTGGACCTAATATATGACCCTCCTATCTTTTATAATTATAGCCTCCTGGGAAGCATGGCCACCATGCCCATTTTATAGAAGGGAAAACTGAGCCCCAGGGGACAATAGCTGCAGGCATCTTCCCAAGGCCATGCCATCCCTTTGAAAACACTCGGCACTAATACCGCGCTGTGGAAGCTGTTCCAAGTGCTAGGAACATAACGTGGAGCATGAAAAGAGAAGACACAATCTCTGTCCTCGGGGAGTTCCCAGTCTACTAAGGAGTTGGGCAGCAATTAAAAACACTCAAATCCAATGTAGAATTTTACAACTGGGATTGGTTACCGAAGGAAGTACAGAGAGCTGGGAGAGCACAAAATGGGGTGATTGGCCCCATCCAGGACTTGGGGAGGGCTTCCCTGAGGAGAGGGGATGGGGCTGAGGTCAGAGGGAAGAATAACCCAGAGCCAGGATGGTAGCGTGAGGAGAGCCCTTTCCTAGGCAGGGGATGCAGCAGGCCCTAAAACTCCAGGGTGGGAAGTGACAGGCCCAGCTAGCGGGGCTGCGAGGAGGCCAGCGTGCCCCAAGTGCAGAGAGGGAGGGCCATAGTGTGTGACAAGACCAGTTAGAAGGCGTCTCTGCCCCACAAGGACTGGAGCCCCAGGCCCTGATAGGCATTTAGGTCTCTGTCCTGCAATGAATAGGAAGCTGTTCTTATTTGGGATCCCACTGGTGTCAAGGGGCAGTTGGCAGACAGGTGTGTGTGCAGAGCAGGGGCTGGAGACGAAAACTCGAGAATCACCCACCTACACGTCGGGGGTCACGGAAGCCTGGGCTGTGTGGATTAGAGAAGCTTTTATCTAATTCTAGTCCCATTTCCTGGCTTCACTGGGTACACATGAAAAGCCCATCTTTCTTTGTCGTATCTTTTCTGTTTTTTCTTGTTTTGTGTGCAAGGCTTGTCTCCAGAACTTCTGTTCAGACTTGCAGATGGAATCCAGTGAATCAAATTAATCTTGCCGTTGCTTGGCCTTCAGAGGGAAAAAGGGAGGATGGGTCAAAGGTTGGGGGAGAGAAGGGGAAGGAGAGAGAGACTGCATCAGCCTGTGCTGGCTAACCTTTTGGCTCTGGTCACGCATGGAGTTGCTTCTCCATCTTGCAACTTTCTTCCGAGCTAAAGGCTCCAGATCCTTCAATGTTGCTTTCCGATCATCCCAGGAAGGGCCTGCTTCCTGGTCAGTCTGCAGGTGTCCTGAGTGCACGGGACGGCTGGCCTGTGTTGGGGTCAGGATGTGTCTTGTGGGACAGGTGGGGACTGAGTCAAACAGGCTGGCATCTGAGTGGACACGTTGACAGAAAGGATGAACCTGATGGCATGGCATAGGAGGCAGGAGGGGGTGTGGAAGGAGCTTTCCTGGAGCAGGTCAGATGGTGGAAGAAGACAGACTAGGAAGAGAAGAGGCCCGGGAGGAGGGTGCGGCCGGAAGAGGACGGCCACCAGAAGGCAGGGCGGACGGCGCGACCCGGCCTCACTCACGGAGAGAGAAGGTGTGAGTGGAGGGTCGCTGTTGAGCGTGCGTGCCCATTTAACATGCACTTTCTCATTCGCAGGGGTCGTGCTGTTGCTGATGCAGGGGACGGCGCGGAGCCTGGGTCCCTGAGGACAGCAGTGGCCTATCTTCTGGCTCCTGATGAAAGGGAAACATCAAAACGTTCATCTTGGTTGTTTTTGAAACTGTGCGGCGCTTGGTTTTTCTGCAAGTCTGTCACTCAGCACACCTACGGGGAGAAGGAAAATCAGAGGTCCATATGCTATGAAATTTTGATCAGGCGGCTGCTGGTGACTTCATTACAAGGCAATGTTTTAACACAAGTTCGTGCATTAGCAACCTCTTTCCCTCGCCACGGTCCTCACGGAGGAGGGTTTAAAGAATTGGCTGCTGGTGAGTTTCTCCCTTCTGAAATATTTATGTGCGCTCAACATCAGAAAAAGCACCGAGATGATTATGTCTTTAGCAGCTGGATGGATGGGCCGAGAGTAGTTTGAAAGGATGTGAACTCCGGCTCTGGGGCGGCTGCCGGATTTTTAATCTCATCTCAGGTGTTTCGCCTCATTGTAGTGAGGCGCTGTGGGTGCACGAGGTGACCACTGTTCTCGACTCCACTTACAGCCTGTGGGGAGACAGGAAATTTGTGTATGTGTGATCGTAACTGCTTCCCAAACCCTGTCGACATGGGCCATCCCCGCATCTTATAGCAAATCGAGGCTCTGAGGACCTCGGCGATCCAAGCCACACAAAGATGTAGCTGCCAGGCCCTGGCCGGGTGCCTCAGTGGGTTGGAGCGTCATCCCCAAGTGAAAAGGTTGTGGGTGGGGTCCCTCGTGGGGGCGTATATGGAAGGCAACTGTTAGATGTTTCTCTCTCTCCTCCTTTCTCTCTCTCTGAAGTCAGTAAATGTACCCTCAGGTGAGGATCAAAAAAAACATAGCTGCTGGGATCCAAGTTTGAACCCAGACCTTCTCACACGGAACCTTGTGCCCTTCCGTTCCCTCCCCCTCTGTTCATTTTGTTCCTCAATGATTCGAAACGGCTCGGGGGTGAATAGGGCTCCCTTAAATTGAACACAGTAGAGTTTCTTGTTCTCTTTTCTCCCCCAGAATGAGGAAACAGGAGGACACGGTTCCGACGGGCAGCCACCCCATCAGCGTGACCCTTGTCTGTCTGCGCAGTCCACTTGCTTCCTTCAGCATCAGTGGCCCCCGTTGCCTCCCCCCTCGAGATTAGACACACTCTCCATGTGTTCTCGGGTGCCCCACTGCTGGGCTCAGCGTGAGTGCTTTTATAATAGCCTTTATCTGATTTGATGAGATTGGATTATGTGGGGGAAAATCCGAAACAAGAGCAGCTTCGGATATACTTTTCAGCTCCCTTTTTATAAAAACGGCATGAACACCCATATATATATGATTTATTTTTGTTATTATTGTAACACAGGGAAATGGGTCGACCCCCGTGGATGCATTTGGTATGTAACACAAGTATATCTGTGAGACAAAGGCTTTTTAAAAAAAATCCTCCCCTGAGGATGTTTATTCAGAGAGAGAGACAGCCAGACAGACAGACACAGACAGAGAAACATCAGTGGGATAGAGAACCATTCATGTGTTGCTTCCCGCACACGCCCTGACCAGGGATCAAACCCACACCTAGGTGTGTGCTCTGACCTGGAATCGAACCCACAACCTTCTGATGTATGGGACAATGCTCCCACCAGCGGAGCCCCCAGGCCGGGGCATTTGGATGTGGCCGTGCCCAGGGAGCTCTACTTGCTTCCAGCAGGAAATGAGGAAGGGCGCATCCTCCTCCTGGCCAGAGATCGCTCTGTGGCTCTTCCTCCTGGAAACGTGGACCAAAAGTTAAGAACTCAGGGAAGGCAGCCGAGAAGCGAGGCCGTGGCCTCTGGTCTGCGTGTCTGACACGGAGCCTGGGGACACCTGAGCGCTACTGCAGCCGGGGCAGGTCAGGGTAAAGGAAATGGCCCTGGGCTGGGTTGAGCAGGGAGGGCTGGGAACATGTTGATTGGTGAGTGGGGGCTGAGCGTTGACGCTGGGGTGACTCTGTAACAGGTTGTGGGGTGGTGGCCTCAGCCAGGGCTAACTAGGGTATACAAGTGACATGTAGAGGAGGCAGAAATGGGGCTGGGGCAGTGAGCAGGGCCGCCCGGTACAAACGGTGGGAGGGGCTGACCTGTGCAGCAAATGCCAGGGGGATGTGTAATGATGGTGCCCAAGGAGCACCCCTGAGGAGCCTTGCGGGGTCCAGGGGGCACACACGCCTTTCCTACGGGCCCGAGGCCTGTCCTCAGCACCCTGCAGAGGAGCCCACTTCCCTAACACACTCCCAGATAGGCTGGAGAGAGGGCAGGAGAGAAACCCTAGAGACAGGGCATGTGCCTCCAGGAAACACAGTTACCTGAGAAAGATGATTTGAAACTAACCGGACTGAGCTTCCTGTATCAGGCGAGTTTAAGCCCTCTGCTCCGTGACTCCCAGGAACGAGGGCATCAGAACCCACTCGAAGCAATTGTAGGAAATTCAGTGTGCTGTATTATCCCCCCTGCACACCTGAGGTTGGTGTGGAACAGTTTTTACCCCCGTCGCACAATCTGCCATCATTTCAGGCGCTCACACAGATCAAATGGAAAGAGGAGGAAGGCAGGAAGAACGTGGTCCCTTCCCCCACAGTCCCAGCAGAGGGGACCCTCTTCCACATGGTGGGTTTCGGAGAAGCCAGCCCAGAAGCCGGCTGGGAGGGTGGGAGAGTATCATTTGATGTCTCTGGGCAGCTGCCTCTTTCTCAAACAAAGGAAACACAATGCCAGACTCCCTGAAAGACCTGGAGGGTGGGGGCGGCTGTGCTGTGCCCTCTTGGCTTTGAGAGTCTCATTCTGTCTCAGAGGCCAGAGGAGCCGGAGCCGCTGGTGGGAGAGAAGGGGCCACGGTTCCCACGGCTGCCGGAGCCAAGGTCTGGCACCACCACATCGCTTTTCGGTTCATTTTCAATGCACTTGTTCACGGCCAGTGCTTCTGCTGTCCCAGCCCCAAGCCCTCGTCACCATGGCAACACTCTTTACCTCCTGGCATTTGCAATGTATTTGCTGGAAAGGGCCTCTCTTCTGTACTCATCCATTTCATCTGTTGCATGCGGCTCCTCGTGGTTGCTCAGGCCTTTTCCACCTCCGTTCCAGCTGTGACTCCAGCTCCAGCTGTGACTCCAGCTTCTCTTGTCACCTGCAGATGGGCCACAGAGCTTCCCTCATCCCTCCCAGTGAAACAAAATGAAACAAAACACAAACACCAGGCCCCACCCAGCACCTCTGCTGGCCTGCGGGGGAGGGAAGGAGGTCGCAGGGGCCTAGACTGCTGGCTGAGTGGCCTCGGGTCACACTGACACTTGTTTCGGCTCTCTGAGGAGGCGGGCTGGCTTATATCCCCGAAGCTGAGATTGTTGCACAGGGTGACTCAGTAGTCAGGACTGCGTGGATGTGTTTAAGACGCAAATGAACCGCAAATCTTCCCAAATAGAAAGGAGATTTATTTTCTTCTCATAGAAGTTCAGGGGCAGATGGCCAGGCTGGTGCAGTGGGACTTCCACGCCAGGGTCCCAGGCCCCTTCCACGGCAGCATCCCATGTTCAAGGTCACAGCAGGGTGTGGGTAGGCTGCTGGGCCTCCAGGATTTCCTCTGCACTGAGTGGGGTGCTGGGGGATGAAGCTTTCCTGGTCAGTCTCTCTTTTAAGGAGCCTCCCTAAAAGAATTTCTCAACACACCTCCATTGAAGTCTCAGCTGTTGGGTCTTGGTCCCATGGTCCCCCCACAATTCTCACGGTTGGCGGAGCCCTGGTGACAGGAGCCCTCTGCTGGGCCCCCGTGGCTCTGACGATGCAGCAGTTTGCAGGGGACAGCAGGTCTTGGGCAGTAACCGTTCTCTCTGCTGCGAATGAGGACGGGGTGTGCGGGGTGGACGCCCACAGATCTTCTCCCAACAGGACGGAGCTCCTCAGTGGGCTCACATGTGTCACAGAGGTCTGTCCTGCCACAGAAGGGCCACTCACGTTTCCACCTGGAAATCGGGAGGCGAAAGAGCCACACATCTGTGATGCAGAGCCCTGGGTGTGACGTGACCCCCATGGGACAGATGGGGCTTTGCAGATGGTCCTCTGTGAAGAACCCAAGTGCCATTAGACTCCAGGAGCCAATGATGGTGTTTTGGCAGCAGGGCTGACCGTGCAGCCATGACCTGAACATCCCCCAAAGCTGTTTGCTATCAAGCCGACAGCAAATTAACGGGTACAGACCCACCTGAATGTGCTAGAACCCCAGTGCCCCTCCCCCATGGCTGCACTTGTCCAAACACAGGCACCCAGAACGCAGGAGGACGGGTGACCCCCTGTGAAGGTTCGTCAGTGGGGCAGGAGCAAAACACAGTCCCCAGAGATGGCGGATGCCGCCTGAACCCTCCCTTCAGCCGAAATAAGTGCCTGTGACATAGGACATTTAACCTGGAGGGGACTTTGAGGTCGTATGGCTCACTCCCTCCTTCTTCAGATGGGAACCTGAGGCCTCGTCGGGCTACCTGACTGGCCCAATGATGGGACAGGAGGCCACAGGACAGGACTGTCAGCCTCCTGTCCTCCCCCGCCCTTCCCCGGGTGATGTTGTTCAGGGCTAAACTCTGGCTGGAATTTGGTCTTGGCCCCTGGCAGACGGGGACTCCTGCCTTGGCAGTCTCATTAGCACTGGTTTCTTTACTAGCAACACGACAAACTCTTTCTGGGAAGCATCCCTGGAGGAGAGGCACGTTGTACTGATTTGGCCAACCTGACAGCAGTGCCTAAGTGCTAAGGACATATTGTTGATTGTATACCCGCCATGCAGGCCGTGCAACCCGGAGGTGCCGGAGTCATTGGCGCTCTTGGCCTCACTCACAGCTTCGAGGAATCGTCCGGGCTCTATCTGCCTGGCCCGGCTGCAGCCTGGCCGCCGGGCACCTTGCCTGGGCTCCCCTTCCTTCAGCAGGAAGATTGGCATGAGGTCTGCATAGCCGGACAAGCTGCCAGGTGGCTCCCGCTGTCTCTCCGAGGGGGTCACAGGCCAATGGTTGGCTGCACCCAGAGGAGGTTTAATAATCTCACCAGGACTTGACTGGACAGTTAGCTTCTGGTTGTCCCAGCTTTTCTTTGTGTTGCCATACGGATTTATACACATTAATGACCAAATAAATGTTAATTTGCCCACATGTGTATGACCCAATGCTAAAGAAAAATGTCAGAAGCTTCTGGATCCTTTACTCACTTTATGACTGAATTGCTGTATGAACACGGGCCTGTCCTGCTCTAAACTCACTTTGCAAAACAGATTCATTCAGGGCTCATCTGGGAGTATGTGTTTGTGGGGCGGCTGTCGCTGGGAATGGTCCCTGGCTGTCTTTATGTATTTATTAAGTGTCTATCACTAGGCTGAGAATCCCTGCCCTCATGGGGCTGACGCTCTGACGCAGTGTGGTGACTGGGCAGGGTCCCGACAAGACAGGCAGCACAGGACTGCTGCTGGGAAAGGAAAAGGGGGTGACCACGCAGGAGGTGGCAGAGGAGGCTGAGGTGGCCCTCGAGGATTCTGACCAACGGGAATGATGTAAGAGGGCATTGGAGAGAGAAGGGGCAGGGAGAGCTTACTGGTCTGGCTTCCCTGGGGAAACAGAACTAATAGGGTGCATGTACACGTGTGGAGAGAGGGAGAGGGAAAGACTGATTTCATGGGGACCGACAAGTCTAAGGTCTTCAGGCCAGGCCACCGGGCTGCAGAACAACAGAAAATTGCAGTTCAAGTCCAAAGACAGTCTGCTGGCAGAATTCCCTCTTCATGGGGGGACCTCAGCTTCTTTCTTAAGACCTTTGACTGATTAGATGAGGCCCGCCCACCCTAGGGAGGGTGATCTGTTTTAATCAACATCTACTAATTTAAATGTTAATCTTTTTTTTAAGAGGTCCTTTTTTTAAAGACTTTATTTATTTATTTTTAGCGAGGGGAAGGGAGGGAGGAAGGGAGAGAAACATCAATGTGTGGTTGCTTCTCATGTGGCCTCCACTGGGGACCTGGCCCGAAACCCAGGCATGTGCCTTGACTGGGAATCGAACAGGCGACATTTTGCTTCGCAGTCTGCACTCAATCCACTGACCCACACCAGCCAGGGCCTAAATGTTAATCTTATCCAAAAAATCCTCTTACAGAAACATCCAGAATAATATTTGAGCCAATACCTGGGCACCGTGGCCCAGCCAAGTTGACAAAGATGACCAGTCGTCACCGAGAGCGCATTTTGTGAAGTCAGGAAAGGTGGGCGTATTTGGGGACCATGAGTGACCCATGCGGCAGGAGTGGGGTCTGGAGCAGGTGTGAGGGGATACCAGGCCTGCGAAGGGGGTGAGGGTGGAGGGTGTGCCTCACCGGGCCAGTTTGTGAAGGGGGGCTGATCGGTGCTGGCGTATGCAGACTGAGGGGAGGGTGGGCAGCGGTTGAAGGGGCAGTAGGGGTAGAGGTTAGTGACAATATACAAGGGAACTAGTCTCTACCGAGCAGGCTCTGCTCCCCTGCCTGCATCCACCCTAAAAAATGTGAGAGGCAGCCTGAGGCTACCTCCGGTTTCCCCTCCTGGTCACGCGCTCTCAGTCCAAAAGAGGAATGGCTGTGTTCTCTGGAGCAATTCTTTGCTTTCCTCGTCTGGGCCTGGCCATCAGTAATCCCAAGTACGGCTTCCTCCTTGCATTGGCTGCTAAGCATTCTGCCACCAAACTTGGAGGTCTGCTTGAATATGGACGTCACCGTGCACACATTTTAAACGGCATCCCTGGCTGTATCTTATTTTTCTTGTCCCATTTTCTCTCCCCCTCTCCTGTCTTACTTGCTTTTAAGTCTTGTTATAACCTATCACCTTTGCAAGTTGCTGCAAATCCTCTTTGGAATGAAGGGGAGTACAGAGGGATTAACAACTACCTGGACTCGACAGCTGGTGGAATGAAGTGTGTAGAGATGCTTCCACACCTTCATCAGAGAAAGACAAATCTGGAGGCAGGCTGGTCTGGGGATGCTGTGAAAATGAGCTCCACTTTAGAAGCGAGAGTCCCGCCAGGCCTTGCGATACGTGCTGCCCAAATGGTGTCTGCTCCTTGCAGACCTGGCCCTCCCTGGGCTCGGGAACAAGGCAGCCAACTCCAGGTTGGCATCCGCTCAAAGCCGCTCCTTCCCAGCGAGCAGTGTCCAGACCGATCTCCTGGCTGCCCCCCAGAGTGTGGGTGCCAGGTCCTCCTGTGAACACAGCCCTTCAGTCCCTTTGAATTCCCCCATGACCGTGGCTCTTCTGCCCTGGCTCTCCTCTGTGCCCTGATGCTCTTGGGTTCAGTCCCTTTACCCCCCGAACTGGGAGGCTTTGATTCTGGGGTCCTTCACCTCATCCCAAATGATTCTCCCTGGTACGGGACCCAGGTGGGCCTCAGAGTTTCTGCTACATCAGAGTTTCCCAGGCTATGAATCCAGGTGTGCACCAGACTTGAGTCTTCTGTGCTGGCTTTGATTTGGTTGGGGGTTGCCTGCTTCCCCCGAGAGGGGGCACCTGCCAAGTTGGCCTGGTCAGTTTTTCCAGCCTCCTTCCATGGGGGCTGCAGAATTATCCCCTGCTGCTGCTTTCTTGCAAAGGTGAGCTCTCAGCCTATCTTGCAACCAGAACCAAGCTTTCTGTTAAGAGTTTGAGATTCCGAAGCTAATCCAGGTTGAGACTGGTGGCAGACACTTAGGACACATGGAGCTACAAAGGCTGCAGGGAGCAAATAATGCAAATAATAATGATGTAGGAGATATCTTCCTGGGAGGAATTAGCTGTAGGCGTGGGCAAGAATTAAATCACCCCAAGACTGATACTGGGGTAAGAAGAGGAGAGAGCAAAGAGGTCACCTTGGGGGCAGTGTGTCTATGTCAGGGACAGGCAAGGGAGGGAGGTCAGTGAAGTAGCCACAGGGGGTGGATTGAGAAGGCCCCAGGAGAAGCAAGGGGAACGGGTACAGGAAGCTAGGAGAGGAGAGAGTTTCTGGAACGAGAAGGCAGGGAGTGGTGACAAATGCTACAGAGAGACCAGTGAGGATGAGGAAGAGCCGGAGGAGGAAGAGAGAGACAGCTCACTGGCATGGCACCCGCAGGTCACTGGTGAGTGTGGTGGGGTGGGTTCAGTTGAATCATGGCCAAAAGTCTGATGGGATAGGATTAAGGCATGAGGAACTGGGGAGAGTATAGGGGGTTTACAGAAAGCCCACATTTTAAGAACAGCTGTGAGGAGAAGAAGAAAGAGGACTTTGCTAGGGCAGAAGACGCGGAGAGGCAATGTCAGGAAGCCTCGTGTTTCTGGTTTATTCAGTGAAGAGCTGAAGCTGTACCCGAAATTCAGAAAGCCTGAAATTCCACATTCCTCTTTTGGGGGGAGAAGCAGCAAATCAGTATCGTTCCCTTTAGTAAGCCTTCATAGACATTTCTCACGAGACCGTGCCTTTCCAAAATCCCCTGATCAAAGGTACAAATCTCAATGTCCTTGAACACTCTCCAAGGAGACCTAGGGCAGATTTCTGACTCATCAAAAAAAAAGAAGAAGAAGAAAAGAAAAGACAGCTTTGAGCTGTTAGCAGTGCCAGCCAGCTGGGCAGGAGACACAGCTCTGGTCTGTAGGAATTTGTCATCCAGGACCCAGGTGAACTGCCATTTAAATGTTTTCTGTATTCTTATACTGAGTGTATTTCTGTGGACAGTGGGACAGGGTGTCGGGGAATCTGTGGCATATGGGCCATTAAAGCCGAGAGCACATCATGGAATTAGATACAGGCAGGTTTTGACCGCACAAGAAGAAAATTGGACAATTTAAATTCTTATCCAGAAACATAAGTCGTTTTATCCACTCAAGAGCAATTTACTTTTAGAGTGACAGATGAGCGGTGGAGGGCTCCTCTGAATATCAAGGCTCAGCTGTCTGTGATCCTGGGAGATGTGAGTCCCAGGAGAAATGGGGTTGGGTGCCTATAAATAGTCTGTCACGTTCACTGATCCAATTGCAAGACAAACTTAATTCTGACAGTATTGGCAATGTTTTCACCGTTGAGGGTTAGTTTGTCGAAAACATAGGTCCAGGAAGAATTTTTTGAAGTTGAGAAACCCAAAACATGTTTTCCCTTCCTTTGGCCGTGTGCTTGGAATCCAGACTCGGGAAGTTCAAGGCTTCTCCTGATCCAGCCTTGTCTTCACCTCGATGTCCCCACGTCTGCTGGGAACGCACGTTGCTGGAGGCCATTTCGGCTCCTGCCAGGCCCCATTTGGCTTTGCGCCTCTCTCTGCTGGGTCCACTCCCGCTATCCGTCTTCAAGTCCGAGACAGACAGGCTACACCCCAGCGGCCCGAACGGTGCGTACCCGCCCCTTTTGCTCTACGTGAAGAGCGTCTCTGTAGGATTCTTTACTCAGGACCTCACTCCTCCTTCAGGCTGGATTCCTCTGGTCCCACTGTGGCTCGTATCTCATTTCTGTCTCCCCTCCCGCTTTGTCTGCATCGGGCTTATGAACTGGCCTCCATTTACCAGTTCACCCCTCGGCGTTCCCCAGGTGGCCTCAGCTGGGAATTCATTCCAGCGCCACTGAGCTTCAAACCAGGCCCTGGCCTGCGAGGCTAGTGCCCTTGATGCTCAAGTGTGTGCGTGTGTGTCTGTCTCTGAGTGTACATGTGTGCATGCCCATGTGTACGTGAGCTCAGAAGTTTTCCCCATGACGAATAACCACCTTCTGTCTCATCTAACCAAACTCTTTCTTGCACAAGTTGGCTAGCCTCGAAGAGCCTCAATATTCCTATCTTTACAATGAGGGTAATGATACTCACAGTCACGCCTCGGTACTCGTCAGCTTCAGAACTCGTCCAACCGTGTACTCGTCATATTTTGACGAGAAAAAAAAATGTGTCAGCACTTGGCACTTGCTAGAACGAGTATGAGTCACAATGCCACCCCGCAAGAGAAAATGTTTCATTGTTCAGTACTCGTCAAGTTCAGCACTTGTCGAAAGGTCCAGAATGAATTAATGATGATACCAAGGCACCACAGTATTTCCAAATGCTGCTGTGAGGATTTACATGAGAAAACCATCCCACTCACCTCGTGGGGTCCCGGCACAGGCACAGCACTCCGTGAACGGGCGGCCTCTCCAGTCCTAGCACCGACATGGTGGTCAGCTGTGTCCCTCCAGCCAGATTGCTGGTGAGCGCTCCCTTCTCCAATTTTCAGCAGCACTTACATCTGAACCCCATCAATGACCATCCAATCGCCTACTGACTTGCCTTATTTTCTCGATTCCCAAACCAGATTGATTCTCAACCAGATTGTGAGATAAAAAATACGGATGATGCATTGTGTTTGTCTGCTGTCTCCTACAAAGCTAAGCACACAATGAATCATTTTTGACCGTGGAGAAGTCCAGATTTAAGAAGATAAGAAAACACAGAGACGTCAGGGAGGAGACATTTTTGAATGGTACCTATAAAAGGGGCCTTCCCTCAGGAGATAAGCGAACACTGGTACAGCTCTGAGCTTCCTGGAGGGATTTTCAGGAGGGATTCCCTGGGCAACAGATCTCCACTCAAAGATGGGACGTTCATTGTTCTCCTCTCCTACTGCTTCCCCGCCGTGGGCACTGGATCTTGAGTCGTAAAAGGGGAGGCAGTACTTTCTCACAAATACAGGGGGGCACCACACCTCCAAAATGCTGTTCATGCCCCCATATCGCTATTTGTAGTCGTAGGGCTGAGGGCCAGGTAGACATACGTCTGGTGTTGACATAACAGGATTCCAGCGAGCCCTCCCCTCATTGGCTCAAGAACACCCCTGCACCCTTAACTTGGGTCGGTCCGTGGGTTTCTACTCCATGCCTGGGACTCCTGGGAGGGTGCATCGAGGAGCTGAGGTTGAAAAGCTATGTGTCTATTTATCGAACTCCTTTAACTGTAGAATGAAGATTAAGCCACTGGAGGAGTGAGACTGCACCCCAGAATACGGATGTCGTGAGCCCTCTAAAAGTAATGATAATGCACAGAACAAATATTGGGTGGTGGGACCAAGGGGGTACTGAGGGGAGGCTTAAGAATACTGGACGTCTGAGGATGGTGCTGAGCATCCCTGCATCATGTGTCCACCTGAAGATGTCTATTTTCCCCCTTTTCACCTTATTTGTCACCATAAATAGTGTTTTTTGCAAGAAGTTACCCAGGGACGTGACAGTAGGCAGCCATTTGCAGGGAACTTCTGTCAGCGGGCCCGCCCGGCTGGGGACTCATTTTGTCACAGGAGGAGCCCCGCGTTAGTGGAGATATATGGCAGTTCTGAAAGGTATCAGAATGGGCTCTTGATTAGCTCTGAAAGGAAGCCAAGTGCATGCTAACCACCATCTGGTGCACTAATGGGTTTAAGTTTTCTGTCTTTCAGCCAGTCTAATAACCAGCATTAACAGATTAGTGAGTACAGCTATTCTGGGTATTTCTAGGAGGTCTGCCATTTTTTATTTTTATTTTTATGTTTTTGCACACAAAGCCAGGGGAATGGGGCCGGAGTCATTATCCCGCTGGAGGAAAGCAACAGTTGCTTCCACCCCTTCTCGGCGGTCGTGATTAGTTGCACCATTGAATGCTAAGCCTCCCTTTCAGCAATTACAGCACCTGCGATTATGAGCTTGTTGAGAGTTGGTTTTGGTGACATTTTGCTTATTTTTTGCTCCCAAGGAACATCGAGTTCTGTCCCTTTGCCCAGAGAAACTGCAGCTGTAAACCGGTTCGGGGCATCTGGCTGCCCA
The DNA here is from genome assembly GCA_004024845.1 of Tonatia bakeri. Taxonomy (NCBI): domain Eukaryota; kingdom Metazoa; phylum Chordata; class Mammalia; order Chiroptera; family Phyllostomidae; genus Tonatia; species Tonatia bakeri. Next base: position 156,109 of record PVIA01001062.1, read on the forward strand.
GATCTGTGGCGGCCCAAATGCAGCCGGCTCGTGTTTCTCCTGCGAGCCAAGCACTGCCTTTCGCAGCCCTCCGCAGTGTCTGATTAAGTGAGCAGTCTGGGCAGGGCCATCCGTCAGGGCAAGTCAGCCAACCCGTAAGTAAACTGCTGGGCTTCCATGCGGGATTGAGGAGAATTTATTCCTGTCTCATTCTTCTGCGCTGCACATAACTCCTGTGACACGCATGGTGGCGTGCCCTGCCGTGGCAGGCCACTGTAGGGGTGGATGTGGTTGCTTCCAGAGGGGCACAGGGCTGCCTATCCGAGGGTACTTTAGTAGACAACTCCGAAAGAAATAGTGCTTCGTGTATTCCGTGTACGAGAGAAGTAGGAACCATATTTCCTGTCCCAATGCCAGGAAGTACTGTCTTACAGAATTGAAGGGTGCGCATGGCGACCTTACCTGGACACGTGGTTGCCTGCTGCGGACGTTGCACACAACAGATGACCAGCACTGGCTGCAAGCCCAGCTGCACCCCAGGTCTTGTCTCCAGTATGTTGCCCTGTGTGGTCTGTGAGTTTGTAGAAATTCTTCTGGGAAGAGATCATGCTTTCCTAAATATTTGACTTATTTATATGTCAACTCTTAAAGAAAGGGAAAGGAATCATCCCTATATGTCTGTGTTATGTTTATTCACTGCTGTTTGTCTTCCTCACCTAGAGGAGGTCTTCTCCAGTTCCACGTGCCCAGGGTCTGACACGAGGACTCCCATGGGTTGTCCAAAGAAAATAACTGGCACCATGGCTGGCATAGCTCAGTGGATTGAGCGCGGGCTGCGAACCAAAGCATCCCAGGTTCGATTCCCAGTCAGGGCACATGCCTGGGTTGCAGGCCATGGCCCCCAGCAACCGCACATTGATGTTTCTCTCTCTCTCTCTCTTTCTCCCTCCCTTCCCTCTCTAAAAGTAAATAAATAAAATCTTAAAAAAAAAGAAAAAGAAAAAAACTGAAGGAACTCCGAGGTTAAGGCTTCATTCAGCTTACACGTCAGGGGGCACCTGAAGACCAAGCCAATCCCCAGTCCAAGCAGGTTGGAGTTCTGTAGGGTGCAGGGAGGGCAGGAAGCTATGACCTGGCGATTTGGGCCAGATGAAAACTCTTGTCTTTAATTGCTGTGAAACTGGCAGTTGGAGGCTGTCCTGGTTTTTGTGCACCTTCGTTCAGGTTGTGGATGTGGTCTCGTCCAGCTGCCTGTTAGAACAGCACTCTCAAGAACTGTTTTTGTAAATCTGTTCAACTTACTGCAACTAACTCTGCGGGTTAGCCGACACACACAGGGTGAGGAGGTAGAGAAAAAAGGAGAGGGGGTTAGGGTTGAAGACAATGGAGAAACTGAGGACCCTCTATTATGCCCGTTGGAGTGTTTTTACGGAGTAAATGTCTAGTAAATGTTTAGTGCACGTACGAAGATAAGACTGAAAAGGTCTAGGGTCCACGTCTGAAGTGCCCAACATTTTTCTCATGTAATGAGGGTAAAATCATATGGTCAGCCTGCTCCCAAATTTTCCAGTCATCTGGGCTGAGGAGGAGGAAGGTAGAAACCTAGAAGAATGGGGCACATCTGTAGCTTGAGGAAGTAAGCATTTCATGGGGTCTCAGAAGAGAGAAGGAGTCTGGCCTCCATGGGCAAGCTCTCTCCTTGCTCCACTCCCATGCCCCCCCAGCTTCAGAGGAGTTGGTAGAAAGCAATGCCCAATCCAGAGATCGTAACGCTGAGTGGAAAGAGGAACAAACCCATTCGAAGCAAGGTGACATGTGTGCCAAGGAAAACTGGCTCTCATGGTATCAAAAACTAGGAGGTTTGGACAGAACTGCCCGTGTTAAGTACGAGCAGGAGGAAAAGAAATGCTTTCGGAACCATGCACACTTGCCAGCCACACCTGCCGGCCATGAGCAGAAAAGAGGACCGTTATATTGCATGAAAAATACAGAAGAAGAATCCAGTCCAGAAGAAAGTACCATCCTCAAGCCAGAAGCTTATTAGCCATTCGTGCTTCAAACTACAGATGAACGCACTAAGAAAATAAACTCTTTTTTAAAAGAAGAGCAGAGAGAAGACTTTGAACAGGATCCGAAGCATGCCAACGAAAAGGGCTATCCAAGTGTACCGTCCCACTTGTTATTTAACTGTGGAGACAGCAGGTAGACGCTGGCAAAGACAGAAAATTCCGAGTGTGTGACTCTCCTAAGCTCCTTGATAAAAACTTCCCAGCGATAAAAATTCAGCTACTTGAGAGATGACTCTAAAGGAAGAATTTAGAAATGAAAAAGCTGCATATTGAATTCCTTTAACTGTAGAACTAAGACTAAGCCGCTGGGGAGGTGCTTAATCCTCCAGACTGCACCCAGAACCCTCTACCTGTAACATAATGGGCCCTCTAAAAGTGGCAATGATACACGGGGACAATATTGGGAGGTTGGGCCAAGGGGGTGCTGCAGGAAGGCTAAGAATGCTGGACATCTCCTTGCTCATAGCAGGTGACCAGTATTGTCCAAAACTGGGGCATGTAGTTTGAAAAAATGACTCCGACTTTTTGATGGTTTTGTACAATAGCCCCCCTTATCCATGGGGGATGTGTTCCAAGACCCCCAACCTTGAAACCTTGGCTAGCACTGAACCCCACATACTTAAATATATACATACCTATGATGACATGTGATTTATAAATTAGGCACGGTAAGAGACTAGCAATAATAAATAAAAATAAGATAGGGCAATCATAACAATAGGCTATGAGAAAAATGATATAAATATGGCATTCTTCAGTCCACTGAGGGCGACTTGAACACAGGCACCGTGAGACCGAGACAGTGGATCTGACAACTAGCCAGCAACTTGGTGACGGGGGGGTGGGGAGCATCTGCATTGTGGGGACGCTGGACAGAGGGACGGCTCCCATCCAGGGCAGGGCGGACGGAACAGGAGATTCCATCACTTTACTCCGAGCAGCATGCAATTTAACACGGATGCATTGTTTGCTTCTGGAATTTTCTATTTAGTGCCAGCTGACCCTGGTTGACCTCGGGTCCCCGAAACTGTGCAAAGGCAGAGCACGGGAAAAGGAGGATGACTGCAGTCTTTTTATTTTTTCCCTTAAATGTGATGGGATATTTAAGGCACGAGCATCTTGGGAGCAGGAGTTTTGAACCATCTGTCAACCTCTCTATTTATCCGCCCATCACACTGTCTTTTCGTAGTTGGCAAAGGGAGGCTCTGGGTGATGTCATGCAGATATTAACACATTATTACTGGGTATCATGGTTTTGAGCAATTCATCATTCTCTCCTTCCCACTTTGCTTTATTGCTTCAATGTTCAATAATGATCCAATGCTTATTTTATAAAAAACAATAAATAATGATTTTGACCAAAGAGTGGACAGTCATATTCCTTTAAGGTTCTTACCACTTCCACTCATCAACCCAATTTTTCTTGTTTGCTGACTTCAGGCCTCAGGTAGCATTTCTTTGAACTACAGATACATCTTCAATTTCTGGAGACACAAAATCATAAGCAAGATGAACCAAAGGATTTCAAATGTCCTTCTTTTAAGCTTATGAAGTTTAGAGATATTACCATTCAGGACAGACTTTAAGGGGAGAGCACTACATTAAAAAAAAGAAAGAAAAGCAGGAAGCAAACTCTATTTTTGGCCTTAGAGACTCTGATATGATTGTAAGAGCTAAAGAGGGAAGACTGAAAACGAGGAACAGAAGGAAGGAGACAAGCTTTGGAGTCTTGGTGAGGAGGGACTTACAATGCGTGACCGCATGGGAATGGGGGATGTGGGGGGGTGGGCAGCAGGAGTGAAGGCCACAGGGAGAGGGGCACAGACAAGTTAGGAGGAGCGCCAGGCTGAGAGCTCGTGCAAAGAGGACTCGAGTTGCCAGAAGAAGGTGGCAGTGGTGGCGGGGGCGGGGGGCAGGGAGAAAGACAGCGAGCCAGATGTAGACTCCTCCAAGCCAACTGCACGCAGCCATCTTGAACACAAGGAACGTCAGTAGACACACAACCAAAGCCTGGGCGAAGTCTGGGAAAATAAGACCCTAACACGTCTGAACGTGGTGGATTGCTGGAAAACTAATGGAAACATTGCATGGCCCAAAATGTATTCTGAGAGGCGACGTGCATGGGTGAGGGCTGTATTTTATTCACCTTCCCTGGTGTTCCAAGTAAGGTATGTAAATCCCATTGTAGGTGTATTCCCTGGGGGGGAAACACCAGTGCTGACAACAATAGCAAACTCTATACCAGAGTGATGCTAGATTCACTGTCAGAAAGAGAATACAGAGCAAGAAAAAGCTGGAGAAGAAACTCAGTCAATTGGAGTTTAACCTTTAGTTCGATACTTTTTGTCTTGTGGCTGGACCTGAAAGTACCGAGGCAGCTGTATTTGAAAGGTTGTGTCGATGACTTACCAACAGCAGTTATATCTGGGAGCTCACTCAGGTGAGAGGATCCTCCAGAGCAATATCTGTTCTCCTTTGCATTTCTATAGCACCAGAAAGCTGTGCAGAGGTATTAATATACACCCTGTACTTTCAAAGCAATTTGCCACTTTCTGGGCAGTAGTCTTATCCACGCAGGGCGGGGCGGGAGTGAGCAGTCAGGCAACCTGAGACATCTGCCCACTCTGGAACCATCTATTTGCTAGTCCTGCTGAGGGTGGGCCCTTGGCTCAGAGATCGGGTCCCCAGCAGCACTGTGCTCATCCCTGAAGAGACTGTCCTCCCACTGTCTATGGCTCCTCTGGGAGACGGGCCAGTTCCTGTGCGAGAGACACAGAAGGACAACAGGGACATCCACAGAGAGTCTCTGTGTGACCCATAGACAACACAGGGGGTTGTGTTTCACTCCTCTCCGGCACCGACCCCCCCCACCCCTTGCTCTGACCAGGGCCCTCGGGGCTTCACGCTCCCCTCTGTTCTCCTGGGACCCCCACCACAATTCTCTGTCTAGAGAGCAACGGCTCCGCCTCTGGGGATGCTGGTGGGCCCTTATCTCTTGTCTTGGAATTGGGGTAAAATCTCTAGGGTTGGAGACAAGCACTAATGTGTTCCCCATGATCCTGAGAGCTGCCAGGGACGGCCAGCACCCCTGGCCTGCAGTGGGATGGGCTGGTCCTCACCCCACCTTCTGCCTCCCTTCAGACTGTGGGAGAAGACAGAGTGAGGAACACCCAGGGACAGCCCTTGCCCCTCCCCCTCCCTTCAGTCCAGAGGTGATTCTCTTCTTTCCACTGAAACAACAAGGAGCCTCTGAGACAATTGCTGTATTTTGCCTTGCATAATGCACACCCTATGTTTTTGGCCCAAACTTTCAGGGGAAAAAATCTTTCATTTTAATTTTTAATTCACTTATTTATTTACATTCAGATACTTGCTTTTTGTAGTATAAAGGAATTTTAGCTTTTATTTTCAAACATAGTATGGTACAAGAAATTTTATGTAACAAATAATTAAAAAACACGAGGACAGGTACACAGGATTTCAGGTACCACCCAAGCATACTGTGCATCCTTATTTTTCCCACCAAAATTTGGGAAAAAATTTCGCGTTATACTCGGCAAATTATGGTACTTCTCAAGACTGGAGCTTCCTGCCAGAAGGGGAGATGGCTGGTGGTCCGAAAAGAGGGCACATGCCTGGGGCAACTAGTCTAGGGGTACCCCAATAAAGAAGATGCAACATATCCCAGCACATGGGTTGGGCAGTGTCCCCTGCCCCAAGCACAGGGCTCCAGGCACCCTCCCCAGGAACAGAGTCCCATGGCCAGCTGGACTCTGCCCCTGTGCCCCCCAAACAGGGGAGAAGAGGGTTGGAGACAAATTAGTAGAGGGGGGGCAGGGCCACGGGGCACCCGGCTAGTCAGAGTCTGGGGTCCAGGATCTGTCTCTCCTGGGTTGAGGGGAAACCATACAACGTGGTAGGGCTTGGGCAACCTTGTCATATTCTATGAGGGGGTTGCTGGCTTGGGCAGGGGTCCCCACCCAAGAGGACGGGAGACAGAGGGCCAGGAGTGGGCTCTCCGGGGGTCTCCACCATGAGGGGGACACCTAATGGTGCTCCTCAAGGAGCCCACAGCGGTGACGCTGCCACGCAGAGGCTCCAGGGCTGGCCGGTATAAGTCCCAGAGGCAGACCCCCCCCACACAGGGGCTGTGGGAGGGGCCTGGCCACGTATAGAGACGTCTGCCTTTCCTTCCTGCTTCCCCACTGTGCAGCCAGTGAAATGTCGGAAGATGGTGAAGAAAATGAGACTCATATAACCTTTAACCTCTCTGCTTCTAAAGTCCAGTCATGGGAACATAACTTTTGGATAGCTCCTTTAGATTCTAAGGCGACTTTAAATCTTATTTACCATCTGCAAGTTTTAATATCTACAAAAGGCATACATTAAAATATCTTTATCTTGGAATTTAAAAAGTAGCTTTATATTGTTTTATATCTCATTGCAAAATGCGTATCCTCCACAGAAAATGCAGAGCACACAGGCAAGTTTTTTAAAAACGTTACTGTGGCGACACGTAGCAGAGCTGTCCCCTTACACAGGTCAGATTTTAAACAGCTCATATGAGCTGAAATCCCATCACTGAGAAATAATCATGATGAAGCTATAGAGCAGTTGCTTTCCAGTCACCCTTGCATGTATACATGTGTGCATGCGTGTGTGTACATGTACAGAGGTGAGGCCACACCGCATTTGCTGTCTGACCTGCCGCCCTGTCCTAACCCTGTACGGGGAACTCTCGCCCTGGAACTCTCCCGGAACTTGTCAGTCGGAGGGAGGCCTGCTGTTTTTGTGCTGGACTTCTCACAGGTGGGGACGCCCACTTGGAAGGTCCTTGTTCTTTCCCTAACAGGGTGGCTGTTGTTGAACGTTAATTTGTGAAAGGAGAATTCCCCCGGGGACCTCACATGATGGCGTGAATAAGCCTAGAATCGTGGTTTCTCAGAGCCCGTCAGCACGCCCAGACCTGGGGGGTGGAAGGCAGTGGGCCAGAGTGGCAGGAACAGTGTCACCAGGAAGGTGGGACTGAGAAGGCAAAGCAAGCGTGGAGTGGGATGAAGAGGCCGGTGTGGGGCTGTGGGCAGGGAGTGGATCTGGGGGTGCTGCTTGAAATTCTTCAGAAAGCCCCAGCAAGGAGACCCCATCCACACAGAAAGTTATGGGTCAGAGGGGGCCCGGGGTGCGCCCAGGTCCACTTTCTCTCCGAGCTCCTGCTGTGTGCCAGGCACTGGGCTACCCTCTGATGCCAGAGAGACATCAGAGGGTGATGCCACACCAGCTCCCAGCAACCAACAGTCCAGTGGCGAAGGTTTCACGAACGGGTGACCAGTGCCACAGAGGACGTTCGAACAAGCTGCTGCAGGAGCAAAGGGGAACCTCAAGAGCACGGGCAGCCTCACCGAGAGGTGCCACCCGCCCTGAGTCGGAACGTGGGTGGCAGATGGGGGCACACATGTGGGGTGCTGGGCAAGGTGAACAGCTTGGGGTGCAGCGTATTTGGAGAAGAGGGAGAAAGTTCCAAAAGTCAGATCACACACCACCCATTCGGGATTTGCTCAAATTAGTGCTGACAGAATAGACACACGTGGCTTTATGCTCAGGCTCCTTAAACCTTCATTGTTTAGCTCTGCTGCACTGGAGGCCCTGCTGCACTGGAGGCCCTGCTGCATTGGAGGCCTTGCTGCATTGGAGGCCCTGCTGCATTGGAGGCTCTGCTGCATTGGAGGCTCTGCTGCACTGGAGGCCCTGCTGCATTGGAGGCCTTGCTGCACTGGAGGCCCTGCTGCATTGGAGGCCTTGCTGCATTGGAGGCCCTGCTGCATTGGAGGCTCTGCTGCATTGGAGGCTCTGCTGCACTGGAGGCCCTGCTGCATTGGAACTGTGTGACTGGGGCGACCACCCTTTGCTGGGCTCTCCTTGCCTGTCTGTGAACACCCTGTGGGTGGGTTGGACCTAACTAACCCCCAGGCTGTGCTGCAGGTCAAGTGAGAGAAGCGATGTGAAAGCACCTCACACGCTGGACGTCGACCTGCCCCCAGGAAAACCTGGCTCTCCCAGAAGGCACAGCCTGCCATGTGCCCGTCTAGAAGGCTCCACACCCATGTACTGAATGCCACGCTGTGTGTCCCTTCTGCCACCAGCATGGAGCCCGTGAACGCTGGCTGGGAGGAGCCAGAGCCTGGGTAAGGTCTGGGCTTGGACCCCCACCGCCTCGGTGTTTGCAGGCCCGGGGCTCAGGACAGCGGTGGGGGCCCTGGTGAGGAAAGAGTTAACGGAAGAGCGGCAGCCTTTGCCCCCCCACAGTGGGACCACTACAACTCCTGAGCCACTAGCAGAGCCGCTGTCAGAGTGATGGCTGAGTGGTGGTCCCGCAGATTCATACGCTGCAGACCCAACACCTGGTACCTCGGAATGCGGCTATGTTTGGAGATAGGGTCTTTGAAGAGGCGACACAGTGAAAATGAGGTCATTAGGGCTAATCTAAGAAGAGGGTATTAGGACACACGCAGAGGGAGGACGTGTGAGGACATGGGGAGAAGACAGTCATCGGCCGGCCAAGGAGAGAGGCTCAGAAGGAACCAACTCTGCTGACACCTTGATCTTGGACTTCAGGCCTCCAGGACCGTGAGACAATAGCTGTTCTTGTTGAAGCCCACCCCCCTTTCCCCTGGTGTGGCGGTTGGTACAGCGGCCCCAGGAAACAACTGTACAGTCTCTGCTGCAACTCATTTTCATGAGCAGAAGCTCTCGTGTGTCTGAGGTCCTTGCACCTGTCCCCTGAGGGTGGCTAGAGTTCTTACGAGGGAAAGAAGGTTCTTTCCAGCTCATTCCAAACCACCTTCATCAACTCCTTCAACTCCCCAGCTCTCCCTCCCCTGGATCCCATCGTCTGCAAATCTCCACGGTTTCTCATTGAGTCACTTGTGTTCAACTTGTGGCCTCGATCGGAGAATAGACCCTCATGCTGCTGAAGGAAGCAGTGGCACAGTTTGGCTTTGGAGACCTGGAAACCTCGTTTGAACCTCAGCTGTAGCTTCCTGTCTGTGTGACCTTGAGCTTGGGTTCCCTCATGTGGTGGCCCTGCTGGGTCAGCAACCAGACCCCTGGCTCCTCTCTTGCCTGTGGTCATACATCCTGTGCTCCATGCTGCCCCTCTGGTGCCACCGTCCTCACCACGCATGGCTGCCTGCCCCATGGTTCTGCCTCTGGAACAGGAGCCCAGCCACTGCCCCCTGGGGTCCAGTTTGGGCCCCTACCCACCCTGGTGGCACCCTCACACTGTGTAGTTGCCTGGCTAATGTCCAGCCACCAATTCCCATGAGAGGACAGTGATGACAAAGTGGGCCTTTGTCTTACCTACGTACACCCAAAGGGATTGTCTTTGGGCTGCATTAGGTAACAGCCTCCCTACAGCTGCTGACTGCTGTCCCCCCTTTCACAAGGGGCGTCCCTCAGGGTGGGGCACAGCTCTCTGCCTCTGAGACCCTGGAGAAGCTCGGCCGGCCAGGCGAGCCCTGCTGCTAACTGCAGGTCACAGGGCCATCGAGCCCCTGACTTCAGTGCTCGGCCAGACAGGAGTAGGGGCGGAAGAAGCAGGGTGAGGAGGTGTAACTGCATCAGAAGTAGGTATACTCTCAGATGAGAGGCAAACACTTAAAATATAGAGAATGCACGTTGGTTACAAAACAGAATCTCTGCGTTTTCAAATGGGTCGGCTGCCATTACTTTTATTTGAATTCAGAAATCTCCAGCTAAACCTTTGCTTGAACAATCTAGGACCATCTCTGTTGCAAGAAGCGAAAAGGGCAACTTTTTCCAGGCTAATTAAGGAGCATCATCGAAATGTTTGTGTCACTGAAATGTCTGCACATCTCAAGGGAGTAGCCCTCCGGGGCCGGCCCGCTGACTGACTTCACGTGCGAGCCGCACCTACCAGCCAGGAGCCGGGAGCTTTGGTAATGTGGTGACATTAGAAACTTTTTTTTTGCTTAACCTTTTTCTCTGTCATAATCCACTACTGAATTCAGCAGCAGGAGCCCGATGCCCTTGGAGGGGGGTGGCAGTTTGGGCTCTTCCCAAAGGCACAAGCCGCCTGCCCTCATGCCTGGGTGTGAAGCTCAGTGGGAACCTATGTGATGCCGGAACCTAAGTCTGGGTGGTGCCCCTTTGTGGATGTGTGAAGAGCAATGAATCTCAGCCTGCAATGTGGACAGGCAGGATTTGAACCCAGGGCCTCTCCTGCAGCCCAGCTAGCTCCCAAGGACCTCCTGGCCCCGCCCACTCTTGGGTGGAAAGTTTCAACTCCGGCACCTCTGTGAAGTTTGTGGGGCTTGAAACAGAAAACAATTATGGGGATCCTCCTTAAGAAAAGAAGCAAAAATTTTCTTAATTTGGAAAACTTTACCAAAACATGAGAGCAGGTGAACACTTTGCAGGGGCCCACCCTGGGGCCTTGGAAGGGGGCTGAGGCCCTTAGGAGTGTCGGTGGCCAAGTGTTCCCAGGCAAGTCACAGGGTGGCTTTAGGGTCACAGCTCCCTGGAGGACCTTGGGTCTTCCCCCTTTCCCCCTCCCCCACCTGAGGCTCTTACACCTTCATTCTCTCTCCAAAATCTAGTGTTAGATAAAAAGATGTGCTTGGCTGTTTACTCTGAGCCTTAGTTTCCTCTTCTATGAAGTGAGGGGTTGGGATGTTGTCTTTCAGAAAGTGTCTGAAATCTACTTGGCTTTCAATGAATGTTATTCGGCGCCTGTTTATCAGACCTCTGACCCAGATTCCTGAGCAATCAGTAGCCCGAGTTTCTATGTCTGATTCCAGCACAAGATTTTTGGGTGCACCACTGAAGGCTTGTTCGTTATGGTAAATAAACAAACCCAACTGAGATCTTAAGCATTCAACCAGAGGAGATCGGTAAAACAAGGAATCATTATACATCGCAAGCACCAAATTCATATTAAGTATTCATATTGCTAAGTGAATACCAGCCATGAGGCTGTATTTATAGTATTATTTTATTTTTGTAAAATAATATACTTTTCACACCTACATACATCCACCTAACTGGAAGCATGAATACCAAACGTCCTGAGGTTATCTTAGGATGGTCTTGAAGAAAAGGGGCCTCTTTCTAGTTTTGTCTGCCTGCATTCCTGAAAAGACTGCAGCAGAGGCCGTGCCCAGGGCACATGGCAGCCCACTCCTTGGCGTGGCCCAGCCGGCTCCCAGCTTATAATCAAATTTTAATCAAGTAGGGACGCTTACTGCAAGACACTTCTGGGCTCACACGGTGAATGCAGAAACAGCAGGCGCTTCCAGCCAGTTACTGCAGCGACAGTAGAAGAATGATTACTTTTCCCATCTCGTGGTTCTGATGGTGCTTCAGGAAATTGAGCTGAAAGTTTAATGTTAAGTGGCTTCATGAACAGCATTTTTATTGGAACCTGAGCCTTTGATTTCTGAGATGTGAAGCCACACTATTCCACTCAGTTGAGGGTTCTCTTGGGCCACTAAAGACGTCAAGTTTGGTTCAGCCAGAAGCTCGTGTGGGGACCACATATGCTGGTGACCCCCTGAAATACAGCCTTCCTGCATTTGGGCAGCTTCCCCAGGGGCACTCAATGTCATTTTTGAAATTGTATTTCTGAGCAGCAACCTATGGAGCAGCTGGAAAATGATCGCCAAAAAATAAGTAAGAATAGCGACCAAAAAGTCCTAATGTTTATGTTGTTTTACGACCAATAAGAGTAAGTTTTTAAAAAATTTGCTTTGTTTTAATTTCATTCCATTTTCATTCAATTGCATAGTTGGCAAACTGCTTTTTAAGAAGTTCTGTTGATGTAGCATTTACATAACCATATGCCTCACCTACAATGTGTACAATTCCACGGTTTTCATAAATTCTCAGAGTTGTGGGATGACCATCACGGTCTAACGTTAGAACTTTTTTTACCCTGAAAAGGAACTCTATATGTCTGTAAGCCGTCACTTCCCGTTGCCCAGCTAAGCCCTCGTCCCCAGACTTAGCTGGCCGCTGATCTACCTTCTGCCTCTGTGGATTTGCCTGCTCTGGACATGGTGTATAAACGGAATCACACAATAGAGGGTCTTTTGTGACCGGCTTTTTTCACTGAAGTACGTAATGTTTTCGAGGTTCTCCATGTCGTAGCGTGCATTGGTCCTTTATTCCTTTGTATTACTGACTAATAGTCCATTTTATGAATGTAACATGTTTTATTTGTCCAGTCATCTGCTAAGCATTGGACTAGTCTCCACTTTTTGGCTATTCTGAGTCATGTTGCTACGCACAGTGGTGTGCAAGTTTTTTTGTGACTATGTGTTTTCCTTTCTCACGGGTCTGTTCCCAGGAGCAGAATCGCTGGAGCATACGGCATGCTTGCCGTTTTGAGAAACAGCCAGACTGTTGGTCAGAGTGGCTGCTCCGTTGTGCCTCCCTCAGCCACGAGCGGCACTCCCGTCCCCGTATCCTCGCCAGCACCCGCTGTTGCAAATGGGCGGTGGTACTGCATTGTGCTTTCTGGGTAGGCATTTTTGTAATGACTAAAGATGTTGAGTATCTTCTTATATGTTTATTGGCCATTTGCATAGCCTTTTTGGAGTATTGTTTATTCATGTCTTTTGCCCCTTTTCATGGTGTTGTCTTTTTATTATGAAGTTGTAAGAGTTCTTTATATGTTCTGGATGCACACCCCTTATAGCAGCAATTTACAATGTTTTTCATCTCACAGCGCACATGAACTAATTACTAAAATTTTGCAGCACACCAGAACATAGTTTTTGCCGATTTGACAAAAAGAATAGGTATAATTTTGATTCATTCACACCGGGTGGCTATTGTGTTGGCTGTTGTTATTTCTTTATTGGACAGTCTAAGGAAAAAGAGGTCAGTGCCCCTGATTAAATAGTCAGGTAGTGCATGTTATAAAAATTCTGTGGCACACCAATTTATCTGTTATTTTCTTCTGTTGCCTCTGCTTTGGTGTTGCTTCTAACAGACTGTTGCCTTATCCAAAGTCACGAAGATTTACTCGCATGTTTTCATCTAAGTGTTTTGTGGTTTTAGCTCCTACTGTTAGGTCTATAATCTATTTTAAGTTAGTTTATGTGTATTGTGTAAAAAGAGGTACAATTTTGTTCTTTTGCATGTGTAGAGACAGCTGTCCCTACACTATTTGTTGAAAAGTTTATTCTTTCTCCACTGAGTCTTGGCCCACTTGCCAAAAAGTCAAATTGACTGTAAATGTCCCTTTATTTCCAGGCCCTTAGTTCTATTCTGTTGATGTCTGTGTCTATTATGATATCAGCACCAGTTTTGGTTATTGTAACTCTGTGGCAAAATTTGAAATCAGAAAGGGTGAATCCTCCTCCTTTATTCTTTTTCACTAGTATTTTTGACTATTTTGAATCCCTTGCATTTCCATCCAAATTCTAAAATCAGCTGGTCAATTTCCACAAAAAAATCCAGTTGGGATTTTGATAAGGGTTGGGTTGAACTTACAGATGAATTTGGGGGAACATTGTCCCCTAAACAGTATCAGCCTTTCCAGTCCATGGCCATGGCTGCCCTTGTGTCTCTTTAAATAATTCCTTTCAACGATGTTTTGTAGTTTTCGGCACACGTGTTTTGCTCTTCTTTTTATTAAATTTATTCCTAAAAATTCTTTTCTTTTTATGCTATTATAAGTAAACAATGTTTTCTTAATTTTATCTTTGGGTTGTTGGTTACCAATGCATGGAAACACAATAGACTTTTGTAAACTGATTTTGTACCCTTCAACCTTGCTGAACTTATCAGTTCTAATCGTTTGTTTCAGCAGATTCCTTAGGATGGCAAAGCACTTTCATCTACATCATTTCATTTAACCCCCAGAAGAGCACTGTGACCCGGGAAAGACAGGCACAGTCTCAGTTTTACAGCTGAAGGAGCCAAGGCTTCGTGTGGCAGAAAACTTGCCCGAGACCCCACTGTTGACAAACGGCAGAGCCCTGGCTGATTCTCAGGGCGGAACCAGAAAACAGGCAGCCTGACCACAGAGCCGATTTTCTCACGGCCCCAAAGTCTAACAGAAAGAAGTGCAGCCTGCAAGAAGAAAACAGGCTGGAAAAATCAACAACAGCCAAGAAGAAGTTCCAACCAATATTTTTAGGATAAGAAATAAGGCAGTTACGGACTTAGTGGAATGGAGGGAGCTTTAGCTGAAATGCCCGTGGAAGTGCTTAAGAAATTAACATATTTATGAAATCATTTATACACGTAAAATGAAACGATCTGTCCAAGTCCTAAAAATGTCTCGGGACCGGGAAACTAGAAAGTGCCACAGAAAACGAGGGTGAGGTATGGAGTGGCGGGTTGTGTACAACGCAGTCAAATCCCCACACCCCCTCTCACATCTGCCGCATGGTGCCCTGCTGTCCACCTTGGGAAGGGGGCGTGGCAAGGCGGTGTAGGGGAAGAAGATTAAAGGCGGAACCCCACTCGGGTCCTTCCCGGAGGCTGGCAGCCAGACCTGCACTCCGATCCCCCTGCCCGGTCTAGGTGGGAGACCAAAGGGGAACATCTCTCTCTAGAGAGATGGCTGCTTACATCTGGGGTCCCCGCCACGGAAAAACACAGATTATCATCAACCACCCCGTGGAGAGACCCACTGCTTGAGCTCTTCCACGCGCACGCAGCTTACCCTCAGCTTTCCGTTGTCTGAATTTTTAATATGAACCAATATTGAGGGCAACCTTCAATCTCAGAGAGGGAGATAAAAGAAAATAAATGGAAAAAAAAGAGTCCTGGAGAAACAGATAATGCAGGAGGCAGAAAACAAATTAAAACGAGGATCTAAGAAATAGACTATGAATATAAAAGCTTCATGGGTAAGATCGAAGGACAGAGTTGAGGGAAGATTCCAAAGAATTGAAGTCGGGCAGCACAGACAAACCACAGGGGCGGAGAAACAGAGAAGGTCAGAGACGCGGTCCAGGAGTGTCAACGTCTGCAGGGGAGAAGGTGGTGGAGAAGAAAGGATCCAAGTCATGACATCAAAAAAGGAATCTTCCAGAACAGGAAGGCAGGAGATTAAGTTGAAAGAGGGACACGGGGTACCATAATAATTAATTTCTTAAGAAAATATCATACCGTCATACAGGATTACCGGGGATAAAGAAAAACTTCTAAAAACTTCCAGGGGTGGTGGGTGAGCAAATGTGAGTGTGTGTTGTATGTGAAGGGTTTGAAATTGGAATGTTCCCGGACGGGGGCCTGGCCCAAGCGGGGCTGCCCAGGGCCAGCTGTGGAGTGTGGGTTCTTGATGTGATATAGGAAAGATTCCACAGCATGAGCCCAGGGGACTGTGAGGGTCCATTTATTAAAGCTGGGGACAGCGAGACAAGGAAGGGCCTAGCAACAGGAGAGCCGAGGCTGGGCCGCCTTAGCTCCCTGGGAAGTGTGAGAAAAGGGGCCTTGGGGACGGGTTTGGGCCATATTAGCCTGGGACAAGCTGCCGCTGCCCATTACCCTGGAGTTTAGGAGCCTGTGCTTGTGGGGGAAGAAGCGTGGGTCAGGGGGAGAAGAAGGGAAAGGGAATGGCAGGGCTGCTCCCCAGAGGGAGAGTGCATGAGTGCTGGGCCTTTTGTCTTGAGGCTTTTCTCTCCCTCTTGCAGGTAAGAACCTTAGGGGAGGTCTCAGGGGAGGGTCTCTTAGCACTTCCATCAGTTCCCCAGGTGTACCCTTTTAGCGTCGTGGTCTCCCCTGATTGATTGGTCAGTGGTAGGGCAGGGGGGTCTTCAGTCATTGCAGCTGGTCCTGGCTTCCCCCTCCTGGTTTTGCTGCTTTTCTGGGCCTGGAGCTGAGAAACAGCTGAGGCCTGCATGTCATCTCCAGGGAAGTGACCTTTCGTATCTGGCTGCGAATTGCTCAGCCAGCTGGTTCGGCTGGCTCAGTTTCCCTGTTGCCCTTGCCAAGGAATTTTCCTAGCTTCTCACTACCCTGTCTCAAGAAGAGCACTGAACTTCTTCATAGCAAAACGGAAAGACAGACGATAATGATAAAATGACTTCAATTGTCTGAGGGACAATGACTCGCCTCCACAATTCTACCCGCAGGCGAACTATTAATCAAGGGCGAGGGTAGGAGAAAGACATTTTCAAAAAACCAAAGACTCAGATATTTTGCCTCCTATGTACTTTCCTTAGGAAGATGTGCTTCAGCAAAAGGACAATTAATCAAGAAAGAGGAAGGCGGCGGCAGACGGATGACAGATGATTCCACACGAGGGAGACGCCTCGGGTGGTATTCCGCCTCCAGACGGGAGCAGGGGTCGGAGCTTTCTGGGAGAAATTCACCAGCAGAAGTAAAAAAAGAACTGGAACCTCCATATTCGAATACATATAACAGTATTGATTTTGCATGATTGTGTGGAGGAAAGTAACTGCTGGAACAGAGAAAAACCTGACAAATAATAATAAAAAAAAAAAACAGCAACAAAGCAACGATTAACTCCAGGCTAGAAGTGAGGTTTGGAGAAGAGAAGAGTGATTGAAAAGGACTTTTTGGCTCAGGAGGGAATCATATTTCATAGTCACTGTAAGGTAAACACTGCTAACTGACTAAGCTGGACCTGGGATCTAGCCGTGTCAGCAGCCGTAGAAGGCGGGGGGGGGGTGGCTGGGGGGGGCTGGGGGAGCGTAGAGCAGGTTCCCTCCCTCCTCACTTCCCACAGCAGGAAGTCCGTGGGCACTGTCCGACAGTGACAAATTAGGGCCCAGCAACATATGAGCCTATTATTTAGAAATGAAGAGGCTGAAAGCACGGGAGAAAGCTGGATCTTTTGAGAGGGCTTGCTTCTGAGGAGGAGCCCTGGGGGTGACAAGGGGAGGGCGCTGATGGTTTTTACCATTAGGCTTTAGGTAACATCTGACGTTTAAACCCATGCACTTCGACACACACTGAACGGAGAGAGAGCGAGAATATTGATTCCCGGTCCCATGTCTTCCACGTGTCACTCGACTGAACCGCAGTTTCCTCTTTGAAGTGCGACTTTCCATGCCGGGGTTCCCTGGAACTAGACCATCCCCTCCACCTGCCGCCCTGCTGCAAGGTGCAGGGCCCTCTAGAAATCTCTATTTTCCTTCTCTCAGATCCCCACTGGGAGCCTGGGTCCAGGTCTTGCGGTCCCTGTGGGCAAACTCAACAGCAGCACTCAAGCCGGTTGGGGCCAGCACTTGCACTAGAAAGCCTCTGACCTGCTGATAATGAGGTATTTCCAGCCTGCCTTTGGCTGTACTTGGAGAGCAGAGGTGTGGACAGGAAGTCTGAAATCAACAGCCTAGACTCTGTCTCTGGGTGAGAATCTATGCTTCTGTTAATACAGCTGTGGACAGGGGAGCTGTCACAGGAAGTCGCTTTGCTGAGCAGCAGAGCTAGGACCCCAGGACCTGAGAACCCTGTGCAGGGGCGCCGGCCTCACCTGGAGGCTGCTTTGACAGCAAGTGATGCAGGTTGGCCGGAGGGACTCACAGAGAGGTCCTGGCGGCCTGTGAAACGTCTGGTTTGCTGGGCTTCGGAGACTTGCGCTGGACTCAGAATCGGCCTGGCGGTCGGCCCTGATTGCTCTCCATGGAACTGCCCTTTTGCCCAACAACAACGAATCAGGCCAAACCAACCCACCCCAGCCCCAGCCCCAGCCACCCTGTTAGTGCCCACATTTGAGGACTGACACCTGGACCCAGCCAGAGCTTTTTGGAGTGGCTTCTTTTCTTCCTTTCTCCATAGTGGCTTCTTTAGATGGTCATGGTCGCCCATGGTGTCCGAGTTTCTCTACTGAGTGGGAATAATTTAAAGATTCTGAATAAAGCCTACAAGGCTCCTAAGAGATAAGTTCCCCAATATGTTGTATTTTTTAAAAAATGAGGCACAACTAGACATTTCTGCAGGATTCAAGAACAAAAATGGAACCTCCCTCTTACCTCCAAGAACCCCTACATTTCCACCCATTCCCATTCTTCTCTCAACACGTGTGGACCCAAATAATAAGAAAAGAAACTCTCTTCCAAGCCCAAGGATCAACTCTATGATCATAAGTGAGCATTGACTGATCTCTCCTGTGGTATAATCAGGGAGCATCTTCATATTTGTATATTGGCATTCCTCTGTCCTTTAAAAATGTATTCAGCAGTGGAAGTTCTTTGACTGGATAAAAATGTGGGATGCCCCATGAGTTTTCTGCTGGCCCTTGAATAATAAAAAGTCCTGCTGTCACGTTAAGTCATGCACACAATCTCAATTCAGAAATTAGAATGTCCAGTCCCATGCAATCATAAACGATGCCAAGTTTAATCAAAACAGTAGGCTACTTCTGCTCTCCAACTGGGTCGTGCAATGGGCTGGCAGGACAAATCCTCTCCGTTCCCTCCACCCCCTCCCAGGCTCCTGGAAAAATGGACCATTGCATAGTTAGCCCACACAGAGGTCATAGCTGGGACAGGTGCTTTCTCTTCCCAGGCCTCCTGAAAACATAAGCTCTGTTTGCTTCTCTTTCTCTCCTTCTGACTTATGCCCTTTGCCTCTGCTGGTCCAGGTCCTCACAGCTGGCCATACCAGAGTAGGGATCAAGTTCAAGAGACAGAATGTAACATTTCCTCAGCAGCATTTCCTACCACCCTCGCCCTCCATTGGGTGGAGCTTAGCCTTGAATAATTCTCTAGAGCTGGAATCTAACGTGCCTGCTGCCAGCCAAGCTTGGGACAGGTGCCTAGACTCAGGGCAAAGTCTCTGACTATCAGCTGTACTCTTTCTCTTGTGATCAAGCCAGACAGAGGTGATTCGAACCCCTGAATTTTTCCTCAATGGTTCTGCTATGATGTTATCGACTGAAGGAAGAGAACGGGTCATTGCTATTCGCTCAGTGTGAGTAATAATGACCATGGTAGTGAGGGCATCCATTCCAGGCTGCTCCCTTTGGCAGCTGGAGGGGAAAGCAGGCAGAATGAAATAATGGGTGTAAAAGGACGTTGTAAGTTGCGAATCAATATATGCACCAGAGGTTACTGTAGCGAAGGGTATTCTGTATCTTTTCTTGTTTTCCTCTTCTCTCTTGGGGAAAATGAGTTTCTATTCAGCAACAGTGTGAATGATCTAAAAGCCTGTCAGGCGCAGCAACCCTCACCAAGTCGCTGGCCGGGTAGAAAAGGAAGGCAAGATGTAGTGCAGAGTGGGCCCTCGGTAATAGTGTTTGTTGAGTGAATAAATGGAGAAAAAGAGCAAGGTATTTCCTGAGAGCCTCGAAGGGCTAGCAGCCCCAGCCCCGGCCAGGCAGATGCCTTCCACACACACCCTGGCTGGGCAGAAGATGCCAGGCCTGAGCTGCGGGCGGCGGGTCCCCGCTGATTTGGCAAAAAGCACTTTAACCACAACAAACTAATGAACTGTGTTGAAAATTCTAATTTAAATTGAAAGGTAGAATGAAAAAGAAAATCCCCGGCTGCTGTTGCTTGTTTGTTTTAGCCAGTACCCACATCTGGTGGTTCTGCAGCTGCTTCCTGCTCAGCCCACTTCCCTGGGCTGATGGGCAAGACAACAGATCTCAACTGAGCTTTTCAAAGTCTCATCCAGGTATTCAATTTTAGAAATAAACAGCCCCTACATGAAAAGGTTAAAACCTTCAGGTGGCTGCAGCATATGATTACCAGCTAGCCTTCCTGAGCTCATTGGTGTGGCCAGCAGTGGCATGAAGTGAATCACATGCATTATTGAATTAATCTTCCCAATGTCTCCAAAGGTGCAGGGGCTCTCTTTATGTTCATCACAGTTTCTCACTAGTGACAAGTATTTTGAAGACGAGAAAACTAAAGCTTAGAGAGGTTAAGGACCTCTCCCAAGGTCCCTCACGTTGTGAGCCCTGGAGCCCGCAGTGGACTCAGGGCCCAACTCAGAGCCTGACTCAGAGCCCAGGGGTAGACCTTCAGCCTCGCTCCAGTGCAGGGCTGTGCTCAACTGGGTCTGCTGAACTTGGGTGCATGGAATTAGCTAGAAGAAAGAGGGGGCCAGGGAGGAAGACTATGCTGAATGGAAGTGTGGAAGGCCAGAGAGAGTCGGGAGTCAGGGAGGCAGGATCTGTGAGATTCAATTCTTTGAACACTTTATACAGAGTTTCGGCTGTCAGATAATGAGGAGATTCAAGTTTCAGCCTTTCCTTTGTTTCTGGCTATTCGGACAGACGCAGGAAGCCTATTTTCTTGTTTGCTGTTTTTATTCCTATGCGTTCATTTAGCGTGCACTATGTCTGTCATTATAGCAAATGGGATTCTTTCTTTTTGGCCCCAGGCCCTGGCACATAATAGAGGCTCAATAAATGCTTGTTGAACATGATCTTGAATGGATTATGGTGGAAAATTGCCTGAGAAAATAAGGTCTTCTGGGGAGAGGCTTGTTCAGGGTTTTAGGCCTGCGAAGGCATCATTCACTGGTGTGCGAGCCGCTGTCTGGGGGCCCGAGCTAGTCTGCTCACACACGGACTTGAGGATTTACAGTGCAGGTGCAGTGGGGTTTTGCTGACTAACGTATTTACCTCCTGAAACGTGTAACTTCCTCGGGATAGTGCTTCTCGATGTGGCGGAATTTAGTGGAAATAGACTCCGTGGGAGGTTTGCCAAACTGGTCATGTGATGGGGGCAAGTACGAGGGTGCAGTGTCAGGCTTTCCCTTCGGTTGGGAGGCAGGTGTGACCTCAGAGGTAGGTGTGACCTCAGTAGTGGTCACTCACATGAGACAGCACTGAAACGGGCTTGAGAAGGAAGCCGGGAGCCCTAGGCAAGGGACAAATCAGGAACACTTCTATTTTATTGCCTTCTTATAAGGAAATAGTGTCTTTACATATATATATATCTTGGTTATAAAAATTCTGCACGATGATTGCAGGGAAAAAGGAAGGCAAGCCTGGAGAAGAACATGAGAGCCAACTCCCCCCTCCTCGCCCAGTGAGAACAGCTGTTAACACTCATGTGCTCCCTTGCAGCCTGTTGGGTGCCCCGACGTGACTTCACATTCTACCGTGAGCACTTGCCCGTGTCATTCAAAGTTAAACATCGCTTCACGTGGCTGCAGGATATCCCGTTTGGTGTTTCATCCCAGCTCGTTTGACCACGTGCTTGCTTCCCAGTTTTTCTCTGTGATACGTAACCCTGTAATTCGAAACACTGCCGTCTCGAGAAAGGTCAGCCTGAGGTCAGGGAGATGCTGGCTCTACACGGGGTGTGACCCTAGGATTCGGGGACCAGAGGGGGATGAATGACATCATCTGGCTGCATGGAACTGCCCTGTCCGAGGCGAGGTTCTAAGGCACTGCTGTTGAGGTGAGGCGGCCCCTACGCGGGGGGCCTCAGCGGTGCTCAGAGGACAGTGTTCCTGTCTGTCGCGTGCAAGTAGGGCTCCTGGGTGGTGAGAAACATGAGGCCTTGATTCCCAGCTGCCAGACGGAGGGCTGTGAAATCTCATCAACGTGAGGGCGTGCAATATGGTAACTGAGTCAGAGAAGAGGCATTCTTCCCTGCAAGAAGCGCTGAATGTTTTTTCAGCACTGTGATCAAAAGGGGCACCCTCGTGGGCTGGTTTCCCCCGTGGTGTGTGCTGGCTTGTGGTTTAATGAAAAGCGTGTTCGTCTTCGTCCCTGGTTCCCGGCTCAGAGCTCCTAAACCCCTTTAGATTTCCTGGGAGTGTCTTTCGTTGCTCAGAGCAAGCCCCTTCCAGTCACACCTGAGTTGATGGCAGTGAAGTAACTGGATGCAGAGGAGACCCTAGACGGCTTCTGGATGGGGGTTGGTCGCCAGGAGTACCAACCACGTGATTTGAGGGTTAGACCTATTAGCCCCGCCCCCTGACCTTTGGGAGAGGAGCTGGAGGTTCAGTTCAGTCACCCGGCTGATGTTTGAATCAGTCATGCCTCCACAATGGAATTTCAATGAAGATGGTGCAACAGTGAGAGCAGGTGGACACACCACTGTGCTGCATGGTGGCTCCCCGGATTCCCCAAGGGGCTGTCATGCCTGGGGTCTCCCATACCTCACCCTATGTATCTTCCCATCTGGCTGTTTCTGAGTTGTATCCTTTATAATGAAACTGGAATTCTAGAGCTTTCCTGAATTCTATGAGTCATTCTAGTGAATTATCAAATCTAAAGGGGTATATGGGAACCCCCAAATTTAGAGCTCATTGCTCAGGTGCGTTGGTGACCCCTGAGACTTGAAACTGATATCTGAGGTAGGGTCAGTCTTGTGAGATTGGGCCTGAACTTGTGGAGGTGACACTAACTCCGGGTAGTTAGTATCAGAATTGACTTGAACTGTGGGGACATCGCTATATACATGTGTGTGTGTGCATGTATACATGTATACACATATATGTGCAAAGGCACAGTCATTAAAGTACACTCAAATGTCTAATTGATTAGAATATAGATCACATTTATATATGGTCTTTATTCTCTCTATATACATATATGTATATATATACATATATGTGTGTGTCTGTACATACACTATTTATGTTTACACTATATACACACATGTGTATTTGTACGTGTATATGTATATATAGAGAGAATATAGATCGTATATATTATATATAGTATATAATTATATATATATACAATCTGTATTCTAATCAGTTAGACATTTGAATGTACCTTAATAACTATGCCTTTGCAATTTTTTTCATATAAAGACATTTATAAATGTCTTTAAAAATCAGATAACATTCTTTATCAGACTGTTTGTTTTTTTTAACTAGAGAAAGTGAGTTCGGAAGACCGGAGAAGGCTATGTCATAAACAGTGTTTTCTGCCAAAGACTCCAAATCTCAAGGGCCAAAAAATCATCTATAGGGACCGCCTTCGTGGGCCTTTCCCTCCCTGTTCAGGGCCCTCCCTGAGGGGTCAGGAGAGTCGCTAGTAAGCAAAAAGCAGAGTGCTTTGGGGGCTGCATCTCTTGCGGACGGTGCAAGGCCTTCAGCCCGGCGGTCCTGCCTCTGGGATGACTGGAGCCATCCGCTGCCTCCGCTCCTTTCCTCCCTAGCAAGGCGATCCCCGGAAGCAGGCAGAGACAGGGCTGCACCAAGCCCGAATCCCATTGCTGCTGGGATTTCACGCATGGGGAGCTTTCGCTTTCCTCTTCAAATCTCCTTGAATTCCTCCCAGATATTTCGGGCCTCCGCTCCCTGCCTGCGGCAGCCGCTGCCAAATGGTTTGCTGGGGTTGCCTATTATCAGAGCAAAACAAACACCTTCTGTCTCCAGCCTGTTAGCACGTGGGGGAAGTTTGGGAGATTGATTGGGCTTTGGAGGACCCATGTGGCTGCCTGTCTTCACCTACTTAGCCGGCACTCCATAAATCGGACGACTTGTTTCTCCCCCCTCCCCCTAGAGCCTGTAAAATTGCTACCCTCCTGGGGGCCAGTGGGGGGCGATTTTCTTCATTTTATACAAAAGGACTGTGAGGGACCCCTGCCCTGAAGAAATGAGAACAACCCTGGTTTCCACTGCCCACTGGGGACAAACCAGGCGCCCTTTCTGTGTGGAGCACATACTAGAGAAATGTCCAGCCCACACAAAGGACTCGGTGCTCGGAGTGACTCCAGAGTGAGTTTACGGCACAGAGGGGGCCTCTCCTGCCCCCCGGAGAGGAATTAAGAGTGTGTGTTCGCTGTCTTGGTCTCCTGCCTGCGTTAGCGTTTCCTCGAGACCGCCCAGCTTCTCTGTGTCTCTTCTCTGGGCCCATCTCTGCACTCACCCCCCGAGAGCGTGACAAATGACAACTTCGCGGTGCGTCCTTTTACAAACAGAGCACAGGAAGGATACCTGGGCAGAGTCCACTGATGCTCGAGGGTGTGTAGCTCATGGATTCTGGCTAGGACAATGGGTTTTTGGCCTTTAATTTGGTGAGGTGACCCCCACCCCCTTGTTCCATTGCTCAGAGGGCACATCCAGCCCGCTGAACCTGCCAGCCAGGTGGGGCTCCATCTGACCCTCTGCTCACTCCCTGGAACTTGACATCTCAGGTGCCCCCAAGAAAATAAGAAAAAACTTAAGGAAGTGGGAATAGGGTGTTAAAGACCAGATGACTGAAAAATAAAAGAGAAAATGCCGAAATTGGGAAGGGGAGAAAATAGAACTAACTGGAGATAAGAGGAGAGACCCGCGTGAGAACATGAACAAAGATTTCCAGATTAAATTGCACTCCTTATGCTCTAAGTATAGGCAGTATATTGTACGGACAGCCCTCGCTGTACACGGTCTTCATATGCAGGAATTTCAGTTCATGCAGTTAAGTTAAATAACTGACTGGTCCCTCAATAACATGATTCAGCTTTCAGTTACCACAGTGCGTTATGAGTAATTGTATAAAGCAGCTCTTCCCAACTGCCAGATAAATAGCAGAAGCACGTCATCAACGGTGACCAGCCATATGGCACCTTCGGAGTTTGCGGATGACTGGCCAAGTTGCGGCTGTCACTCCGTTCTCCAGCGTGTACCCAGACAGCCACGGGGTGGCCACGTGGCCTCCTTACCTCCCAGGGATGAACCCAGGTGACAATTTATAAAAATGGATCATTAAAAGATGGAATGAGCCCATGAAGATGAAAGTGTGGGGGAAAAAAGCAATAATGCTTGAAATGATTGTGGCTAGAAGATTTGAAAATGATGACAGTCAAGTGCTATCACAAGAGGCTTAGGACCATGCGGCCTGTGGTGTGAACCACATGGACAGAGGCCACCGAATGGAGAGAACAAGGAGGGGACACGAGCAAAGAGCTGCCCTTTAAAGGAATCCTCAGAGACACTTCATGGCACAGAAAACACAAAGGACAAATTGTTGGAAGCTGATCTGTGCTTGGAAAGGTGTAGGACAGAGGCTCAGCCAGTGAGTGTGGCAAAATATATGGCGTATTGTGTCAAATAAGTCGCTGTTCAAACTCTTCTTAGTAAGTTTCTCCACAAAAAAAAAATTAGACACTGTCAGCGTTGTTAATGTTTTACTCTATAGTGTGCTAAATAAATTTGGGTTTTACTAGTTTTTATTTCTCTCTTTATAGATATCCAACAGCAAAGGAGCTTTTAATGCTTGGACAAAATTGTTAAAAAGTTATTGAGCAATCCTCATTTTCTTATTGGTTGCTGGGATCCTTTGCACGGTCATTTTCCAGCCCAGCATTCTCGTGCAAAGTGAGGGCAGCCCGTGTACATGTGGATCACGGGTCACGTGTGCCTAGGCAAGCGACGTTAACCATCGTCACTGCAGTCGTTTGTGAATTTTAAGTAACGTGATCCTGGGTATTTTTGTAGAAAAAAAGTCTGTGTGTGCGTGGGACTGAGAAGGTGGCGGGTGGCCTCTCCATCTGGCGAGTGTTGGATGAGATTCCCATGAGCCCCTTTATCCTCCCCCACTGGGATTTCTGCTCATTCCTGGGGTGTGGCCCGGGGCAGGGTCTTGCTTCCTTCGGCTCTCCTTTGCTGCTGGGCTCCAACTTCCTCCAGGGCTGCCTCGGCCTTTGTTTATTGACTGGACTCAGCCCCTTCCTTTGGTTCCAAAACATAGAAGTCACCCACACCAGGCTTTTTGTTTTTTGAATCCAACAAACTTTCTTGAGGGTTTGGGGAGTCACGATGAAATCACCCAGGCGAGTGCACAACCCTGTGCCACTCCGGTCTTCCCTCTTTCTGTGCCCCCCACCCCAATATTTATAGCAGCTTCCCCATTGGCTCTCAGGGGTAGAGGTGGGCATGGGGGAGCTCTACCAACTTCCACCTACTTCAAGTATCTATCCAAGTGTCTTTCCCACTGAGGCCAGTTATCTTAAGAGCAAGCATGGTGTCAGCTGGTTAATAAAGTTTTATATACAGTCCACATAAAACAGAAGAATACACAGGCAACAGTGTTACCCTTCAGTGCGTATCTCTGGGTGGTGAGGATTACAAATGATGCTTATTTTCTTCCTTTTGCTTTTCCACAATGAATGCATTTTATAAAACGTGTACCATGTACATATATTAAATTTTAATAAGAAACAGACATGGAAAGCGGCTATGAGCAAGGCCCCAGGGGCCCCGGGGGCAGATGGGGGCAGAGGAGGGGCCCGGAGACCATGCAACAGGAAACAGGGAAAGAATCAGATGTCACTTTAAGGTAATGCAATTTGGCTCCATTGTGTTCCTGCATTAGGAGGTTGACTAACAATTACGTGATAATTATAACAATTTTAGGTTCTTCTGCTTGCTGTAGTTTCATTATCCTCTCAACAAGTTGTGCTTGTTCCCAACTCCCTGCTACCACAAAAGAGGCAATCAAGTAGATGCACCCTTTGCTTTGCCTCTATTTTATACTTGACTCGGAGACAATACTGTTCTCAAATTGCCTGCGTACGTTAAAATAAGAGTTTCATTGCCCCACTCCACTGCACTCGATTCGGGATTGTAGTTGTTTTAAAAAGGACCAACCAGTTGGGGCCAAAACGATCAACGTGTGTTTCCAAGGACGGGGTGCTCGTGCCATCCTTCTGCCCCACCTCACTCTCAGGCTGTTTTCTTTTTCTTGCAACTGTGTCCAGTGGTCCCTGAGACTAGGGGGCTCTTGTCACTAGTGCTGGATATGACCCTAGCAGCTGGGATTAGACATGGCAGAGATTAGCTGAAGGAGAGGCAACAGTGTGATGCCAGAGGACAGGTGAGTGGGTTCAGCCTGCAGCCACTCACGGGTAGAAGGGAAGGGTGGACAGCGAGCAGGTTGCTGGGCAGTAAGGATGGCAGGAAGGAGGTGGAGGTGAAGCACTGGAGCCCCTGGGGGCTGCGCTCAAAGCCTTTGTATTATGTATCCCTCTAGGTCTTCCTGTCTAGGACAATAGAATAGGGAAAAGTAGCCGGTAAACCCTTCCTCTCCTGTGTCTGCTTTTAGTTTCCTGTTGAATTCCTCTGATGGGAGATCCACTGACTAACTTTCCCTCACCTCCCATTCAGCCCCCTCACTGTGCTGGTGGCGTTCGTTCTCTCCACACTGCACGCTAATGAAACTGCCCTCCCTGGAGGCAGTGCTCCTGTCCTGCTGTCACGGCTTTGTCCCGCCCTCCTCTTGGTGTAACTGACCTCATCTTCTTCCCTCATACCCTCTTCTCCTCCGGAGCGCTCCCTTTTTGCATGTCCTCAGCTGAGGATAGTTTATTGGTTGATTATAGAACAGGGGAGGGAGGGGGGGGAGGGAGAAAGAAAAATATTGATTGGTTGCCATATGTGCCCTGCCCAAGGATCCAACCCACAACCTAGGTTTGTGCCCTAACCAGGGATTGGACCTGCAACCTTTTGATGTACGGGACGACACTCCAACCAACTGAGCCACCTGGCCAGGGTTCCTCCCTATCTCTTGATTAATGGTTCTGCAAACTCCTGGTCACCTGAGCTATAAACTTTGAAGATATTCTCAGCTCCTTCTTTGCCAGTGTTAGAAATACCTGTACAATCCATCCTGTTTTTCCATCACCAGTGCCGCTTCCTTGGTTTGACCCCATACATCCTTCATGTGAATTGTCGGTCCCCTGATTCAGCTCCGATTTTTAGCTATGAATTACTGATTACTGAGGTAACTGCTTCACGGTCTGGAACTGTGGTTAGATGGTGATTCTTTGAAGTTTGTTCCAGTTTGGTCTAGAATGTGATCAGTTTTATGAATGTTGCTTATATACATGGAAAAGCATGGATATTCTTTGGTTGTTGAGTACCTTGTCACATGCGTCTCCCGCAGATAAAACTTGTTCAAATATTCTATATCATTTTTTATTTCCTGTCTACAGAGAGGTATGTTAAAGGGTACACTATGACGGTGTACGTGTCAACTTGTCTGTATAGTTCTGTCAATTTTTACTCCGAGTATTTAAAGCTATGTTATAAAGGGCATACATGTCTGGAATTATGAAGTCTTCTAGTGAACTGTACTTTTTTAAAAAATGTTTTTATTTATTTATTTTTAGAGAGGGATGGGAGGGAGAAAGAGAGAGAGAGAAAACATCAATGTGCAGTTGCTGGGGGCCATGGCCTGCAACCCAGGCATGTGCCCTGACTGGGAATCGAACCTGCGATGCTTTGGTTTGCAGCCCGTGCTCAATCCACTGAGCTATACCAGCCAGGGTGTGAACTGTACTTTTTAATCTCTTTATCTTTGATAATACTTTTTGCCTGAAATTCTGATATAAATGTCATGATGCCAGCTTTCTTTTGGTTACTATTTGCCTGGTATCTATTTTTCTGTCATTTTACTTTCAATCTTTCCGGAACCTTCTGTAAGAGGTGGTATAATACGGAAGTTAAAGGTGTAGACTCCAGGAGGAGTTGGCTGAGGTTCAAATTATTGCTCTTCAGCTCAAGTTATATGACCTTGGGCAAGTTATCTAACATCTTCATGATGAAGTTCGCTTCTCAAAATAGTACCTGTCCCACTGGGCTGCAGAGGGAGTTAATGTGTTAATATCTGTAGTGTGCTCAGCACAGTGCTGGGCACCTGGTGAGCCCATAGCGAGTTCATTACTGTGGGGAGATGTAGCTCTCGCAGACGAGACCCTGCTGGACTTACTAGTCTGATCATCTCTGTCTATTAGTTTAAGGGTTTGCTCCATTTACATTTGTTTGGATTACTGATACATGTCTAGTTCATTTACACTACTTACTTTTGTACTGCTTGCCTTATCTTTTCTGTCCACTCATCCTCCGATCTTAGCCTCTCCTGCCTTTTCTTGGATTGATTGCATTCCTTCTTCCTCATTTCCTTTTTCCCCTCTAACATTGTGAAAGTTATACATTTCCGTTGTTACCCTAGGTATTTCAATACCTGCATTTAAGTTAATAGTTAGCACTGTGATAGTTAGTAGTCTAAGTTAACCCCTAGAACACTGAAAGGAAACTGTAAAACCCATAAAACACTGTAATGTCATTCATACTTGCCCTGACTGTTCCGTGTTTGTCTGGGATTTTTGTTCCATCTGGAGCTTTTTTTAACCCCACGGATTAAGCACTGTTGCGGTTGTTTTATGTAGTTAATAATTATTTGTATTTTTCCCACATCTGCCATTCCTTGGTCTACCATTCCTTTTGTACCTCAGACCATTTGGGGGGATTATTTTTTCCTATTCCTAAACTTTCTTTCCTAGCCTTTCTAGGAGGCTCCCTTAATGAGAGTCCATTGGCAATAGAGTCTATCAGTTTTGGTTTGTCTGAAAATGTTTTTGCTTTGTCTTCTTTTTTGAAAAGATTGGCAGGAATTTTAATGCTCCCGAAACATTTCTGTGTTTCCCTCTTCCTATTCCTTTGCAGTTGGGCAGAGCCACATCACCCATTCTAACCTGTGGGCTGTGAGCAGGTGCCCTTTGGGGGCCAAGACTTTGAGAATCTGCAGCACAACTCTGGTTTTCTCCCCTGATTCCTTGGTAATTCTGGAGTCCGTGCCCTGAGACGGTAGAGCCACAGGAAGTAAAAAGTCTGGCTGTACTCACGAGTCCCTGGATGGTGGACAGCTGCCTCGGAGACTCACCTGATTTGTAGGAGATTTGGGGAAAGCATGAAATAAACCTTAATGTAGTACGATACTGTTTGGTTTCATTTGTTACTAGCCTATTCAGTCTCCTATAACAGGTACGTTCCCTTGGGACACTGGAAAGGTTTTTTTCTAGATATCATTGTTGTTGCTGATTCCGCTGAATTGTTATTCCATTGTCAGTGATCTGTTTTTCTCTCCAGCAGCTTTTAATATCTTTGGAGGGGAGGGGAGGTGTCTGTCTGGGTGCATTTCTTTTCCTATATTCTGCTTGAGGTTCCTTGGCATTGCTGAATCTTGGGAATGGCACCTTTCATCAGACTGGGAAATTCCGAGTCATTATTTCCATAAATAGTTCTTCTGGTGCTCTAGAGAGATGTGTTTTGTATCTTCTTTCTTCTTTATTTTTCTTGATATTTCCTTTTCATATTTTTATATCTCTCTTGTGTAGTGTTGCATTCATTAATATTTATTTTCCAATTTCCTAATTCTCTCCTTGGCTACATCTGATAGGCTATTTAACTTATTCACTGAATTTCTAATATCCATTACATTTTTCCTTAGCAAAAATTCTATGGTTCTTTTGGGATCTGCCTAGCAATTTGATAGCCGCTTATTCTGTGATTATGTATTTTTCTGATAGTCCCTTTCAGTTCTTTAAACACACGTGTATTTTTGTTTTCTGTGCCTGATGACCGTGACCCCTGCCGCTTTCGCAGTGCTTACTTTGCAATGAATGTGTTGCTTCTGCGGACTCATGCACAGTGGCCTGTTTTCTCACATATTTAGTGACTTTTGATTTTGAGTTCAAGTCCCTTGGACCTTTTAGAGCTGTGTCCTCTGGGGAAAACGCCACTTCTACCGGGATGCAGGGGAAGTGCCTCGCCAGGGTCCCTTTAAGTTGAGATTCGTCTTGTGAGTTTTAGGACCAACCATACAGCGGGAATCCAGACTTCACATTTCCGTGTGTGAGCTAGTAGCTAGGAATTTTCAAGAGGCATATATTGTACTTTTTTCTACTAATCTCAGAACCCAGACAAAAAACAAAGGGAAATTATTGTCTCCTCTGCATCCCTCTGCAGGTTGGGCATCTCCCTAGTTCACTACCCGTGACAGCCTTGTCCCTTCAGAAGTGCTGGCTTTTCCTGAGGGCCCCTGACCCGACCTCCCGGCTTGACCAGACACCTGGCTGCATCTACCTTCCCTCCACATACGTGCTGCTCACCTGCTCTCGGCACCCAGGGACGGAAAAGTCCGCACTGCAGGGCTCCCGGGTCTGTGCTGTCCTCTCGGCCATGCATTCGGGAGGGAGTCTCACACACTTTCCGATCACCTCTAGGCGTTCTTTCCCGGAAACGTGCTTCGGGACTTGGAGGTTTCCACACAGAGCCCTTGGGGTCGGGGCAGCTTCAGGCTGTGGGGACCCAGCATACCGCAGAGACAGCCGCCCTGCTCTCATGACAGCTGCAGGCTAATGGGGGAAGGCAAAGAATTAAAGCTATAAATAAGGCAATGTGTAGCGATAACCCGTGATGAGTGAGTGCTCAGGGGGAAAATAAAGCAGAAACAGGAGATAAAAGAACTCCAGGGGTCGGCAATGGGAATCGATTTTAAAGAGGCTGGTCCCAGGAGGCCTTGCTCCACGTGTCATGTGAGCAAACACCTGAGGTGGTGAGGGCCAGGTGTGTGCACAGTGAAGGAGGCTGCTCCACGCAGGGGGATGCGACAGGCCAGAGCCTAAAAATTCCCACTGGTTCCCGTGTCTCCAAGGTGAAGTTCAAACCCTTAGTGCATGGCTGCACTTGGGACAGAGGATGACTTTTCCAGGAAAAGCTGTCCTCGATGGTGTGGAATTATGGGGCTGCAGCATTCGAAGTACACACTCCAGTGTCACCCCTGCCTCTTTCTGCCTCGTCACCTCCTGCCTCCTCACAGATTTTCTTTCCTTCCCACAATTGCTTTCACTGCGGTAGTCAGAGCCAGGTGGTGTTTGTCCAAATAAACAAATTCATCACAAACATGATGTACAGGGAGACTCGGACCTTCACGAGGCCTGATGACAACACGCAGGGTTTCCGAAGGTCCTTCGCTTAAAAAGCGCAGCCTCGCTCGGTTGCGTAGAACATGCTAGTTCCCTTATCATTTTTTCAAGTGGATGGGCTAAATTCTTTGCCCTCCCCTTATTCACTGCACCCTCCCCCCAGCAAGAGGAGGCCCCCAGCACCCTCAGGAGCTCAGGGTGGGGGTGGAAAGACAGTTTCTGTTGCAAGTCCCAGGGATCAGGAACAGCTGGGGGACAAGGTCAAGTCCATGGAGAATGTCCTTGGCCTCCCAAGGTGGTGAGACCGGGATGTTCAGGCTCGGGGTGGGCCCACCCCAGCTTGGCCTCCTCTTTGTTCCTTCAGGGAAGCCCCTCATCAGGGTGCTCCTTTGAGAATCCCGCCTTTGCTCTGACAGTGGGAAGGAGGAGCAACTCGGCTCGGTGGCCGCTGTGGGGAGGAGGACAGGAAGGCTTCCTTCGCCTGCCCCTCTGACATCTGTTGGAACGGAGAGGCCAGACCAGTGAAATGATGCCTGTCTTTCTGTGCGCAGGTGCCCACGGCCGTGCCTGCTGCAGGATGGTGGAGAGCAACACTTCCTCAGGATCTCCACCACGGTACCCTGTCCAAGTATTGCCGCCTCCACCGGGCCCTGGGGCTCCAGCCTTCCATTTCACATTGACCTTGAACTTCATGGGACGTTTTCATTCTCCTTGACAGATCCCTGTGTGGTTTGCTTTGATAACTGTCTCCGCTAAAAGGTGTTAGGTAAAACTGACACCACAGGCATGGCCTGGGTGGCCTGTGGTTCGCCACCTCGTGCCTCCTGGGGACCATGTGTCCCAGCTGAAGAACCACAGGTGGTGGGAGAAACCCAGGTCTGGGCATCAGGAGGCCTGCGGGTGGCCCTGGCTCCGTCTCACGTGCCGGAACACCTGCCCCAGACAGCTGTCCACACCTCAGTTTTGGTGTGGCAACCTCCCCAGTCCCAGCCGGAGCATCCAGGGCCCTTCTCTCTGTCTGCAGACCTCGGTTGCCTTTTATTAATGCGGGAAGAGTTTCCCATCAGAATCAAACACTTTCTGTCTGTCTTTAGCCTGGTAATGGAATTTTTAGTGAAGTCAGTGGAAAATAGCTTTATTTACTTCTACACGGTGACTGGGAAAAATAATAATCTTTTCCTATTTTGAAAAAGTCTCAGGTTCTGGCAGCTCGAGCGTCCCTCTCCAAGGGCACCACCCCGGCGACACCTCCAGCCTGGGCACTGGCCTGCCTGGGCTCCAAAGCAATGAGACTACAACCTGGGCCCAACTCCCTTCGTTCCAAAAGCACGGAGTCAGACATGCAGGCTTCGCCGGCCTCTTGCCCCCTGGGAAGCAGGCATGAAATCCAGCGCTTGAGCTTGGGGTCACGGAGGGCTTGCCAGGGCTCAAACCGGGCTTGTCTTGGAGCCAGGGGTCAGCCTAAGCGGGTGTCCTGACTCCTCGGGTAAAACCCTTCCCTCAGCACTGGGGTCCGGGGGACGGGGAGCCGCAGCGTGGACGTCCTCTGGCTCGAGTGAGACTGTGGGTGTGGTAGAACTCGCAAACCATGAAGTGCCCGTGCCAGGAGAGGCTCGCGTGGAAAGTGGCATGTCTGCATCGCCTTCTTAATCAACTATAAAATGCTTCCTTCTTCCACATCTACTCAGGGTTTTTTCCTGTTTGCATTAGCAGGCAGATCAGCCTTTTCCTCTTCAAAGGAGTCAGTTTAACTGGAAGCATTAGATATAATTAAGTCGACATGCATTAATATCATGCTGGCAGGAAAACAGAGAGATGGGCACCTGGCACTGTGGCCCGGAGGGCACAGGAGCACTCTGGTGGCTGGAAGAGACTGCGGCGTGGTACAGCTTTAAGAGATCTCCTAGCAGCCAGTGAGAAACGGCTTCCTGGGCCCGAGGCTTTGGCCCGTCTGAGGCATTCAGTTACACTGGTGCTTTGCACCTGTAATCAGAAGACATGAACCAACGAACGGCTGCCTTGGCCCTCTCCCGCAGCCACCACCAAGCTTCCTATAATGACCGTTGCCAAGTGTCACCCTAGCAGACTGAGCCGTTAATCATGGCAAATGAAACTCCAGGTAATTAAGTATAATTTTTGACTTGTTCAAGAGAAATGCCTTAAAAAGAATGCCATGAAACTGGGTATTATGCAGAATTATTGGCAGAGGGAGACTGTGTGTGAATAGAGTCTTTCTCTAACGTTTGATTCACATCCAGTCCTCACATGCCAGTCGCCGAGAGTGTTAGGTTTCTGTGTGAGCCTGGATGTGTGTGGTCTTCACAGGCATGGCTTTCTGGTTGAGTCAGTCAGTTCTGGGCCTGCTCTAGCTGTGCCTCTTGGTTATGACAGGGGTCTGGGGTCCTCAGGAAAGGGGAGCGGTAGGACTCCAGAGGTGGCAGGGGGCAGGGACCCAAGGGCTGGAGGAACCCAGGGCAGTGGGACAGAGCAGGGCTGGGTGTCAGAGGGGGAGGCCAGCCATCCACAGTGGTCCAGGTAAGTTTGGCACCAGGGCACCCTGCAGTGGGGGCATCTGCCATGAGAGGCCACTGCTCCCTCCTTCCTGGCTGTACGTCTTGGGCTGCAGTGGTCTGGGGCTCAGGGAAGGGCCAGCAGTCAGCAAGACTAGCCCTGAGGGGTACAGGACATGGGACCAAAGATGTCCCCAGGGCAGCACCCAGTGGCAAAGCTGGAAGAGGGATCAATAGAAAAGGTCAGCAGAGAGAAGTAGAAAAGGCCAGGGCTCACATGACAACAGAAGTGAGAGAACCTGGCTGGGGTGTGGGTGAATTGGAACATATGCCAGGGCTATAGGGAGACTCCTTGTGTCTGCAGCAGAGCTGCAGGCGGAAGCTCCCACTGGAACTTGTATAATCCCTGGTTTCATGATTTACTTTCTATGGAATTTTGCTGTTTGTGAGTCGTGCCCTGCCTTATGGCCAGAGCCCATCGGATCAGGGCAGACCCAGGCAGGGCCAGCTGGAACCTCTTCCTGCTGGATTTGTCCCATGAGGTGTAGAGCCGGGGTGTGTGCCTCCTGGCAGCCTGGCAGCACCCGGCCTGCGTGGGGCAGCCTGCGGGAGCTAGACCAGAGAAGGGCATCGGGGACGTGGAGAGCAGCAGGCACGGTGCTGGGAGCGCTCTGTCTCCCCCTACAAGGAGGGGCCAGTGGTCCCCAGGCTTCCTTCTCCGAGCAGTGAGCTGCCTCCACGAGAGTGGCGTAGGGGTCGTGAAAAGTGGTAAACGCCGTCCGACCGTGGCAGGTGTATGTTCTCTGGAGAGTCCTCTCTTCATAGGATGCTCTCTGGCCCAGTTTCATTGAAATGATACCTGTATAGTACTCAGCATCCCATAGACACCCATTAAATACTTGTCTGGAAAAAAATTAAAAAGACCGAGATCAAAAACCATGCAGCTGAGGTTTAGATGCAGAACACAAGAGGACTACAAATGATTCTCCCAGAGCCCTGGGCTAGCAAGAATCAATGTACGCAATTTAGTAGTAAAAGTAGCTGTTTGTCTTTATGTATTAATAAAAGCAAAAGTGGTTCTAACTGTCCGATTAAAGGATTGCCCCCTTTGTTCAAAGACAGCAGCGTCTTCCTGTCCTTATCCTACCGGAATGTGTTGTCAAGGCCCCTTTAAGTGACTGAATAACATAATGGGCAGTGTCTTCAAAGCGGTGTCACAAAGAATTCCAACAGTCCACTTATGGCAAATCTCAGCAAAAGGCTAAGCTCCATGGGGAGCTCTTCTTAGAAGGATCTAAGAAGAAATTAAAAGATAACCCTACAGAAATATTCTGTGTAGAGCATGGGCTCCGCCCCCGCCCTTGCTGAGGTTCCCCGCAGGGCCCCAGCAGGGGGCTAATGGCTCAGGCTGGAGTTTGTCTCTGGAAGCTGATTTTTCTTGGGGGGCAATGCCAGGTCCTCTCTCCTGGGAGTCTGGCTCCTAGCAAGCGCAGTTGAATAGTCTGCCGCTTATCCTTCCCAAGAGAGGGGGTATCTTCACTCAGCCAGGGCAAGCTCTGGCTATCCTGACTCATCCGTGGTGGCCTGGAGAAGGGCACTTTCACTGGGCTAGTTAAGCCTGAGTCCAGGGACCAGAACACAGCTGTCAAGTCACAGTGACCCCTGGCTCCCTGACCCTGTTTCTGCCCATTCTGCCCAGAGGCAGGCCTGCTGAGTCCTTGGCTCACAGACTTACTAGTCATCCTCTCCCTGCAACTGCCTGTGGTTATTGCCCTTAGGGGCTGTGATACTACGGTGCTGCTGGGGCCTCATCCCTAGAGGTTCTGATTCACTGGACTAGGAGGAGACCCAGTTTCAGAGAATTTCCGTGCGCACCCAGAGTTGAGAGCCACGCTCAATGGTAAGGTCAGAACTACCTCCTCCATCTTCCTGTGAGGCTGAGTGTCCTTAACATAGAAATGCAAGAATGGCAGCAGGGAATAAGTTTTGTAAAGTTAGAAATCAGGTTTTTCTTTCCCTTCCAGAGAAGGGAGTAACTGGGCTGGTAGTCACATGTCATTTTCTTCTTTAGACGGAAAAACAATGATATTTACAGCATCAATCTGTCCATCCATTTACCCACTCACCCATTCACTCAGGTACCCATCCGTGCATCTATCCACATCCTTCCATCCGTCCGCCCACCCATTCGTGCATTGATCTATAAATCCATCCATCTACTCATCAACCCACCCATTCATCTACCCATTCATCTATGTATCCATCCATCCATCTATTCATCCATCCACTTATCCATCCATCCATCCATCCACCTCACCCATATACACTGTGCATCAAAAACTGTGCTGGGGGTGGATTAACAAGACTGGGCGGAACATGGGGCAGGGGTCTAGGGGTCTTGTGTTTTTTCTGGTTCAGTGCCTCCTAGCCAGACATCTTTAGGCAAGTCGCTTAATAAAGCTGGGGCACAGGCTATGGGATAAATAGAGCAATGGATTAAAATGTCAAAGGCCTCTATTTTTAGAGGTCTATGGATTTATAAGCCATGAACTCTGCCTTCAAAAAGTTTGCAATGTGGTTACAGATATAAAACACATAAATGCATCAAAAAGTAGAAACTTAAGGACCACTGGCATCTCACTTCAGGCAGGGATTCGGGGCAAGGTCCCTGCTGGCCTGCTAATTGCTTTCCTGGAAGTTCTAGGGGCCCTTCAAGCATAATGGTGCTTGAGTTTGCAGAGCTGGCACTACAGAATGCATAATTTGAGTTGTTTTGCAGGGGGGGTTATAAGCTTGTGCCATTAACAAAAAGTTACTTCAAATATGGAAATAAGGCACAAAGATGACTGCATGTGCTTTCAACATGACCAAGAGGCTTTGTTTCGTAGGCCCACCCAAGGGTTACCTACACTTCTAGGAGGATGGACCATTTCTTGACTTGGCCATTTGGTATTAATTGAGGGTTCAGATCATGTGAAGTTCCATGTTCCATTGTAGGTGTTTGCCCAGTAGAGCTGCAACAAATTCCTGTCCAGTGCAAAGAGGCAACCACTGATTTATTGCCCTGTAGGATGTTAACCAGGTTTGTCTCCAACCTGGTTAGAAATCTATCCCACTGGACTGTATGAATCTCAGCATTGCGAATGTTGTGTTACCCAGCCTCACAGACTTCCTGGCTCCCCCTTCATTGATGAACTGAGTAAAATCTTGGGCACGTGTTTATTCGGTTTTGCTTGGGAGCCGGGTTTTAAACTTCTTTCAAAATTTCTCTTGGATAGCACCGATCCAGCCTTTCTGCTCCACGTCTGTCCCCTCCTGGGGTGATGTGCCAGAGAAGGTCCCAGCTGAGCAGAGGGGAGGGGCCCTACAAGGTGCTCTGGCTCACCTGGGCTGGGCCTGCAGCAGACTCACCAGCCAGTGGTCTCACAGCTGAGCCCCCAGCACCCTCCCAGATCCCAGCGCCAGTGCTTGAATGGGACCCCTGTTCATACATGAAACCCAGGACGGGGGTGACTCACAGTCTACACATTGGGCCCGTTTTTCTCTTCCACATGGTTGAAAGGTACAGACTTAAAGGGGCCAGAGTGAGCATCTTTTCATTCAGCTCAGTTTTTAATGGCCTCACCCAGAAGCCCAAAGCCCAGAATAATGCAAGAAAATCACCCCTGACCCCCAACCAGCTGACTAATACGGTGATGTTTTGACACCAGGTAGCAAAAGCGGTAGCAGAGATGGCAGGAGTAAAGCTCCATGAAGGCAATTGAGTAGCTTGGGGCAAGAAGCTCTCCCATGTTGAGGTCACATGTCCCAGTAATTCTACTGCCAAGAAGCCGCACTAAGAAAACTACCAGGGATGAAAGCAAAGAGTTTTGTGGACTGATAGCCACTGGGCTGTTATTACAAAAGTTGAGACAAGCTGAAATGGTCAACAGTAGGGAATTAGTTAAATAAAGGATATAGAACCATAAAGTAGAACAACATATAGCCATTAAAATAAATTTTTTAAAAATAAGAATCATGCCCTGGATGGTGTGGCTCAGTGGATTGAGTACCAGCCTGCAAAGCAAGGGGTTGCTGGTTCAATTCCCAGTGAGGGCACGTGCATGAGGAGCAACCACAGATTGATGTTTCTCTCTTTCTCTTTCTTTCTCCCTTCCCCTCTGTCTAAAAATAAATAAAATCTTAAAAAAATAAAAAAAATAAACATTCTCATAAAAAGCCCATCCGAAAAATCTATCTATGAGATGACCCCAGGCTCCTAACGAGGGTTTAAACGTGCATGAAAACACGAGTGGAAAAGCGTGGCAAGAAGTGGTACCTGGGTGGCAGGAATGCAGGTGATCTTTGCTTTCCCATCTACATTCTGTCTCTCACATGGACACATGTTTGAGTTGTAACAGAACAAACAGTCTAGATGAAAGGTCATTGTTTTAAAGTCTTGAATATTGTCCGGTGCCTGGTTTTGAAATTCCACCCGTAGCAGGCCCTTTCTGCATGTCTGGTGATGGTTTCATCTGTGTGCAACTGTCAAAAGCAGGACTCATTGGCAGAATTCTTACAAAGCCAGCCTGACCGTGTCCAGTGACCCCAGCCCCTTGCCTTCCTCTGGCCGCTCTGACCATGGCTGCTGAATTACATCCTCAGACTCTGGAGCCACTGCCAGTGGCCAACAGCGATGTCCAACAAGTACATGGAGCCAACTTTCAGACAAATCAGAGGCCCCACGTGTCCCTCTGTAAGCTCCTTCTGTCCCTAGTGTCTCATCTATGTCCCCAGGCAGTGGAACTTTCCCAGAGCTCCTTGTCAGTTCCGCCCGCACTAAGACACGATTGTGCTTCCAGACATTTCCATCAGCACTGTCTGGTCCACCAATCTCCCCTGGGCTGCCTCCCCTCACCACTGAGGCCCAAGGCAGAAGTCTGCAGAGATGGAGCTCTGACTTCACCACGCCCACCAGTGTGTGGGCGAAACTGCTCACTCCGTTTCTGAGTGGGCAGGGTCTATGTTTCAGTCAGTGGCTTCTTTCTGGCTTTTTTTCCAGCAACAATGGCTGGAGCCTCCCTCACTGGGTGTTTTCTAGAACGAAGGAACAGTGGCATTGAAAACACATTCTCGTCCATATAACAAAGGAGCCGAAGTCAAAGAGAAGGTCACAATGAGACGCACTACTGAAGCATTATTGGGCAAACTCTTCATAAAATGACTCTGCTGTATCAGGTAACTCGGGAATAGCATCTCCATTTTCTCAACGAGCTAAGGTTCAGGGACTTGCTTGAGGTCAAGTGCCAGCTGAAGGCGGGGCAGAATTTCACCCTTGCCTCTCTGCTCTTCACCCACCCTCAAGGTGATACCCCCTTGTGACACTGAACCAGGGGACTGGGGATGATTGAAGCTCCCAAGTGCCATCAGGTATGCCCATCCCCAAAGACCTTTCCATCCTCCCCTGCCCAGCTCTGGGGCTGCCTCCAGCTGTCGGCACAGCTTACCTTCACCTGGAGCACCTTGGGTGTGCTAGAGCCCTTCTGAGTCTATAGTCACGAAGCTTCAAAAGAGGTGGGGCAGTCCCCCTGGCCCCACTCTTTCCTCCGTCTCTGCTGGGGGTCTTGGAAAGCAGAGTCTGAGACCAGGTCTTTCCTGATCCTGGGGAGTGGCAAGGGGAGGGGGCGTGAACAGCGAGAGGGGAAAGCCACCCCGGGACAGCTGTCCTTGGTCCTGATTTACGTGAGCAGCTTGTCATAAACAGAGCTGTTTATACTCATTGCCACCCAACCCACGGTTTATTTTTATTTTTTATTTATCCCTTTATTTTATTCATTTTATGTTTTTCAATTACAGTATATAGTCAATATCATTTTGTGTTAGTTTCGGGTGCACAGCATAATGTTCCCTTCCATATTTCTAGCACCTACCTGGTAGCATACATAGTTATTACAATATTGTTGACTCTGTTTCCTATGCTGCACTTTATATCCCTCCAACGACAATGAAATATCAACTCACATCTGTCAGAATGGCTATCATCAATAAATCAACAAACAACAAGTGTTGGCGAGGGCGAGGAGAAAAAAAACCCTCGTGCCTGCTGGTGGGAGTGCAGACTGGTGCAGCCACTATGGAAAACAGCACGGAGATTCCTCAAAAAAATTAAAAATGGAACTACCTTATGATCCAGCAATTACACTTCTTAGTATTATCCAAACAAACCCAAAACAGTAATTTGAAAAGATATGTGCCCCTATGTTCACTGCAGTGTTATTTACAACAGCCAAGATATGGAAGCAGCCCGAGTGCCCATCAACAGTGGGTAAAGAAGAACGCACTAAAGGAAATCTTACCATTTGTGACAGCGTGATGGGCCTCGAGGGTGTTATGCTCAACGAAATAAGTCAGATAAAGAAAGAAAAATACCATATGACTTTACATATATGTGGATGCTAAGGAACAGTATAAATGAACAAACAAAACAGAAACAGACACATAGGCAGAGAACGGGCTGAAGGCTGCCAGAGGGGTGAGGGTGAAAAACGGGAGTGGACGGAGCAGTTCAGACTGGTAGTCACCCAAAAATGCCGTTTAACTCCTTTCCACCTGATGCAGACGAGGCTTCGGCGAGACGCCCTGCCCCTCCCGCCCCTTCACAGCTGCTTCCCCAGGCCCGGCTCTCAGCTTCTCTCTCTCCAGTGTCTGCTTCCGGCTGATGGCCACCTGCTCACTCAGGTGGACTTTCCAGAATGAAGGAAGGCACCATCAACCTCTAAACAGTGCTCGGTCCCTTCCCCCCAACCGCTTGCAGCTTTGAGAAGCTTTGCTTTAGCTGCAAATTCCTATTCTGTTAGGCTGCAGAATTCATTCTGTTGGGATAAAACAGAGCTATGAGGTAAAGCTTTGTCAAAATCTCATTTTAAAAAAGTATTGATGTGATTAGACTTGAAGCTCTTATGATACCATTCAGTGCTACTTGATGCTTTGTGCTCTGGTCGTTTTTTGAGTCTAATTCCTCCTCCCCCACGGTGGGCAGGTGGGCGGGGGAGGGGAGCAGGTTGCCACAGTTGGATGGAGCTGCTGGAGGTGAGTGAGATGGGGAGAGGAGAGGGCTCTCCTCTGCTTTCCCCTCCCAGGAGACATGATTTCCTAGAGGCCCCCCACCTCGGGGGAGGGGTGTGGGGGTGAAAAGGCTGACCCTCTTCAGAGAATGCTCCTGCCAGTCATGCAGCGGGTGCCGGAGCAGGCTCGTGGGGCTGGCTTTGACAAGGCGAACAAGAGTTTTTTCAGCAGGCACGTTACGCTACTCAAAGGGCCTACCTCGCTCTCCATGGAAGCTGGCATAAAAGCATGGCTCCTTTTCTTTCTTTTCAAGTGTAAAATAGTCATCACTCACATGCCTGAGAGCTGACTGGTACTGGCTCTGTTCTGAGACTTCTCGGGGACAGACTCGTGGTCACCTCACCACCCTCAGGTGTGTATTGTCACCACCTCCAGAGGAGAGGTGGGAGCTGGAGCCACCACAGGCTGGGGCCTTGGCTGCAGGGACCTGCTGGGATGGGGCAGAGCCTGAGTTGGAGCCCACGCAGCTGGGGGAGACTGTTTCTCTCCCCATCGCGAACTGCCCTTAGAAAGCATTCTCACTGACTACGCCTTCACTTTTTAATACTGAATGTCTTGGGGTCCTGGATCCGTTGGAGGCACTGGGAGATGGATTGGGAGCCAGGACTTACCCAGGAGGGCTGGGATGGCGTTTGGGTCTGTGGTCTTGGGGTAACATTAATGAATAATGTTACATAATTTCCAGGTGTATGAGGTCATTGTTTGACACCTGCATACTCTATTGTGCGCTCACCTCTGGAAGCCAGTTTCCTGCCTAAATCTTTCTGTCTCCCACAGGATGAAGGGGAAGAAGGCAAAGGGGGGCTGAGGGGGAATGAAGAGGTGGCCCAACAAGGATGCAGAGGGGCACGCTAAGCACCTTGAGAGCAGGGGCTGTGGCTCGCCATTTTGTTTTTCATCTTTATTTTAAATTGCAGTAGAGCGCGTATAACATGAAATTCTCCACTTCAAGTGTGTAACTCACCGGCGTGAAGCGCACTCACAGTGTTGTGTAGCTGTCACCGCCGTCTGTTTTGAGAACTTCTGCATCATCCCGACCTGACACTGTCCCCTTAG
Organism: Tonatia bakeri; assembly: GCA_004024845.1. Lineage (NCBI taxonomy): Eukaryota > Metazoa > Chordata > Mammalia > Chiroptera > Phyllostomidae > Tonatia > Tonatia bakeri. Next base: position 198,433 of record PVIA01001062.1, read on the forward strand.
ACAATAATCCTCCCAGCCGCCCCTGGCAACCACCATTCCGTCCTCCATCCCTACGAATCTGCCCCCTTGGCTGCCTTATTTCGGTGGGGGTGGGGTCGCACAGCACTCGTCCTGCTGTGATGGGCTCGTCTTACTGAGTGTCAGGTCAAGGTTCATGCACGTTGTAGCTTGGGCCAGTTTCCTTCCTTTTCCAGGCCGAAGGCTGCTCTGTTCACGGACGGACTGAGCTTTGTCTGTTCACTCCAACCATGCACACGGGTGTGGGTGGCTTCCTCCCTCGGGAGGGACACGGGTGCGCAGAGGTCTGTTCGACTGTTTGATTTCACGTCTTTTGGGTGTACCCCCAGATGTGGAATCACTGGGTCCTACGGTCATCCTGTGTTCCGTTTTTGGGGAGCCACCACCCTGATTTCCACAGCAGCTGCACTGCTTTACCTTCCCTCCAACGGCGCACAAGGTTCCAAATTTCCCATGTCTGTGGCAACACAGTGGAATTTCAGTTCTCGAATGGAATTCGTTTCAGAAAACCGTTTGAGTGACTGATCACACAGGCATCAGCGTGAAAGAGGGTTGTCAGGGAAGGAGTGGAGACCCAAAGTTTTGTCCGACAACCGAGACGTCTTGTTTCTGTGGGCACCTTGGTCGAGAACCGAATTGCTCGAGATGGGAGATGTTTCAGAGCCAAGGTTTGACTGTATTTATCATTTACTGTGTTGTTTTGAATAATGGCCAGCCTACTGGGTGTCAGCTTGTGCCTCAACTTTTGAGCCCCTTAGGGTCTCCTAGCGTAGCACATGGCTTATGTTTATATACACTTTGTGCTTTTCAAACTACAAATTCATGGCCCGTAATTTCCCCATGGCGTACGCAAAGTCACGGAGAAGATGGGATTCCCACCTCACCGATGAGGAAACCGAGACTCACAGAGATGAGATGACTTCTCCAAGTTGAGAAGATGTATAAGTGGAGGCACCAGGGGTCCATACCCAGTACTCGGGCCACCCTGGCAGGGCCAGCGAGGAGGACACTCCCCATGTGCCAGGCACGGTTGAACCCTGGGCCCTGGGGAGTAGTGTCCTCACTCACTGATGAGGGGACAGAAAGGGAGGTTGGAGGGGGATGGATCTCCATCTTGCACTGGGCCCGCAGCCTAGGACAGCAGAGCAGCCTGCCCCTCTCCAGGCTCAGGGAGCACGTCCTGATCCCTCCCCAAATCAGATCAGCCACCAGTTGGCTATTGAAGCTGAAGGGAGAAGTGGCCCCACCCGACCAGCAGTGACAAGTGCTGGGGGAACGCAGGGCCATGGAGTCAGGCACAGCGGCTTCTTTAGCCACATGCCAGGTGCCCGTCTTGGAGAGAAGAAACATAACCCCAGAGGGTCGTTGTCCTCGTGTTCAAGACAGCGATGGCAACAGCTCACCCCATGGGCTGTTCCGAATTCACTCTGCAGCTCCCAGCATAGGGTCAGCAGTGGCCAGGGCCCCGCAGCCACCCCTGCCGCAGTCCTGCTCTGGTGGGTTGAGCCTGCATCCTGGTTGTGTCCACCCTGAACCTAAGAGAAGAAGCTGTCCTGTTTCCTGGGGTCCCAGCCAGGACATCAGGAGAGGCCTGCAAAGCTTGGGCCTTTGGGAGGAGTGATTTAGGCGGCCAGCTGCAGTGCGCTCCAATGTTGCCCTGCCGCCATCAGTCAGCCTCAGCCAAGAGCCAGAGCTATAAATAGCTGCAGGGGTGACTTTGCAGAGGGCTCTGCCTTGGAAACTCTCTGCAAAGGACACTGTCTTGCCCAGGAAAGTTTATTTCTATTCTAAGCAGGAACAGAATTTATGTTATTGAAAATAAGGGTTTTTATGTATTTGGACATATCTATCTGTGTATGTGCCTGTGAATAAAATTTATCTCCACCTCCTGGGGGTGCAATGCCCCTGGCTCGGTCTGCATCCATTCTGTTATGAACGGTGGCTGGGAAGCAACTGGGGGCCCTTCTGAAATGTAAGTCCTGTCAGTGCCCGGCTGTTGGAGCAGGACGAGCGCTCCTCACTGTGGAGTTACGATGGCATTCACAGCAGCAAGCCCGCTAAGAAACCCTCCTGCTGGCCAAGGGCTTGTCTCTCAGGGTTCCACGAAAATGAGATTTCGGGAGAACAGAATAGCAGAGGACTCAGAGGCTGCAGGAAGCTGGGATCCGGCTTTGCCACTCATTTGCCCAGTAATTAATTTCTCCCCCAGCGCAATTTGAAGGAAAAGAATGGTGTTCATTAATTTGTGCTCCACCTGTTTCAGAGGATTATTTTGATCGCTTTTGCACAGGAGACTTTGTGTCCAGCAGGGAGATTGAGTATCATCCCGAGTGCTGGCATGGGCGTGCAATGGACCGTGCTACCCTGAGTGATTTCACCAAACAAAAACAAGTGGGCTGGAGTGACTGTCGCAGCAGGTTCGGGGTGGGGACAGCCTTTCTGGCAGGATCCTAAAGGGCACCCCACCCTGCCTCACTCCCCCCTGCAGACTTCAGGGAGATATTTTGGTCTCCAGCTAACACCAGATGCCCTACCCCTCCCTGTGCTCTTTCCCACCCAAGGCACACGTGTCCTAAATGCCTAGAACGGATCTGTCAAAAAACCGGGTCAAAATCAAGTACGAGTCCAGGAAGCACGCAGATGTCGTCTGTGGCCGAGCTCGTGATCTGTGACGAGCGTGGGGGGTTGGAAATGCCAAGTGGCGGCTCACCCATCGCCTCATTTTCAACCGCTTGTTGTTTTTTACTTAGACACAGGAATTACGGCTGCACAGCATTCAGAAAATTATATTTCACCCTCATTTAGATTCAATCTGAATCAATTTGATGAAATGGGCATACTTTTCTAGATTTACAGAGGGAATAAAAATTTAAACCAGAAAGAAAGGCATTAGAAGGTGTTTCTATACTCACCGGGTAGCATACCAGTCTTTTTCACGATTACCAGGACTATTTTGCTGAGCTATAATGGAGGGGGAAAGAAGCCCAGAATCCCAGGAAAGCATAATTTGGGATTCAGGAGCTCTGTCCTTCCTGCCAGTCAGTTATTTATTCAACAGATATCTGTGAAGCCAGGCACCAAGCCAGCCCCTGGAGACTCAGCAGCGAACCCACTGCACTCTCTCCCTGCAGCTCAGAGTCTAGTGGGAGAAGCTGACATGAATTGACTTATCACAACAGGTGAGAAAGTGTAACTCTGCTATGGGCTGTGCAGGGAGGTTTGCCCTGGCCTGGGAGGGCAAGGAAGGCTTCCCTGTAGACAAGATACTCAGCAGAGACTAGGAGAGTGGAGGCTGTTACTGGAGGAAAGGTGCTGGGAAGAGCAGTCCCAGCAGAGGACAGCATGGGCAAAGGCCCTGTGGCCTGCAGGAACACATGGCAAACTTACAGAAAGCCACTGTGGTTGAGGTGGAGAGGGAAGATGAATGCAGCTTCTCAAAGGCTTGGAGAGATGGGTGGAGCTAAAGAGGTGGGCGGGGCTTAGACAGAGCAGGGACCAGTAAGCCTAGGCCAGAAGTTTTGATTAGGCATCCTGATTAATTAGATAGTGCAGTGATTAATTAGCCTCTTGGAATCTGAGGCAAGGCTACCTGGGACTGAACCTCAGCTCAGCTGTGCAATATTAGGGTGACACTCAGCATGTCCTTTTAACCCTTCTGGGCTCCAGTATCTCACCTGTAAAATGGGGAAACAGTTCTCCCTCTAAAGAGGGTCGGTGTGAGGACTGAATGAGTTATACATCTAAGGGACTTAGAACGTTGCATGGAACATATTGTGTGCTAATATTATTTGTGTTTGCTTCTATTATTATGTTTCTAACTAGAAAGAGTCATTTCTCGTGGGAGTGCATTCTCCGTGCGTCCTTACCCAGGGACCCCTCCCTTCCGGCGGGGGCTGCAGCAGTGAGCCACTATGGAGAACAGCAGGGAGGGCTGGGCGCGAGGTTGGAGGTGTGGATCGGGAAAGGAAGTCAGGCCACCTCGACCCAGCCTCGGTCTTTCTCATCAATCCTGTTCAGTGTAATTACTTTTTCAGGCATTTAGGAAAACAGAAAAATGGCTTATAGTTTACTGACCTCAAAGTCTAGGTTGACAGGGGTCTGTTTCAAGGAGGAAGAGAAGTTACTTGGGTTGACTTTCTTTTACTGTTGTAATGTGACCTTGAACATGTAAGTTAGACTCTCAGGGAGTAATAACATCAGCCTTCTTTTCATCCTCGTGCACAAAGAATAAGAAGGCTGCTCCAGACACAAATTTCTGCAAGAAGGGTGTGCAAAGGCATAGTCACTTTCCTGTTGTCCCAAGTGTCCCTTGTCACCAGTTGTCATGGCCTTGCCTGGTCCCAGACTGAGAACCCAATGGAGGAACAGAGCAGGGGACAGGGAGGACGGTGGTGTGTCTGAATGTGTTTTGACTGCCTGAGGGGTCTGAGTGGAAATGGGGTATTGTTGATCTGCCCCTTGGGCAGGAGTAATCACTGGACCCCGAGGACAGCCTGAGCAGATTGGACAAGCCATGAATGAGGCGCTGCCATTTAGTTGCACAGCTGCCGGTCACTGCTGGCCACTCATGACATGGTTCTGACCAAGAGCCCCCACCCCAAGCCCAGGTTTTATGCCTCATTTGCCCATGGGGAGAATGGGTTTGCGATGCCCTAGCCAGGTAGTTTGGGAGACCGCATGAGGACGGGGAAAAGCACTGGCACTCCTGGTGCCAGTACTGAATCTCCGCCATGGTTCCTAGCACCAGGGAGCTGCCCATCTGAGCACTGGGGCCATGGGGGCCCCTCCGGAGAGCCCACATGGCTTGAGACTGGGAGCTAGGAGCCCCGGGTTCTGGTATGCACATGGGCATGTCTTATCTGAGCCGTTGAGCTGGCTTTAGTCTCAGGCTTGGGGTTAAATTAGATGACCTCTCAGATTTTGTCCACCTGGCTTACACTCAGCAATCTCCCAAGCCTCCCAGAGAATTGTAGCTTTAGTTCAACACTGCTTCTCGGCACTCTGGTGGCCCGTGAGCTGCCACAGCGCCTACCTGGTGTGCGGAGACCCACTGTCTTGGGTCTGTCACTCTGCTGGCCCCTGGTGAGCTCCCAGGGGGCATGACCTTCATATCTCTGTTGGTGAACAAGCTGACTTCAAATCTTCTTGCTGCTGTACTCCAAACAATAGACAGGTTCTTGAGACAAGGGTAGCTAGGCGACAGCAGCGACAATGAGGCGGGGACAAGTGACGAGGTGACTCAGGCTCAAGAGGTGACTTTGTATGCTAATAGCAGGAGGACAAGGACCCCTGGGGAGACCTGACATCCTGCAGAACGGTGGCCACACCCACCTGTGATTTGAGGGTCCCAGGAGGGCCGCTCCCTTGTGGTGGCACTGTGGTGGGTCCCTTGGGTTGCAGAGTGAATCTGTCCTGTGAGTCACGAGAGCAGAGGCCACCAGGCAAGGGGAAATTTGATTTCTTCCTTCACTCGTTAATTCTTCGAGCCCTTACTGAACGCTTGCTTCATGTCACTTTCCTGAGTGGGGTGCTGTGGACCTGGCCTCAGAGGAGAGTGTGACTCTGGCAGGGCTGCCGGAATGAAGGTCTCGATGCAGGTGGCTTCAACCACAGAACTTTGCCATCTCACCATTCAGGAGCCTGGAAGTCTGACATCAAGGGGGCCGCACAGCCGGCTCCTTCTAGGGCTGGGAGGGGGATCTGTCCCCGGCCTCTCTGCTTGGCTTGTGGATGGCTGTCTTCACCTTCACAAGGTGTTCTCCCTGTGTGTAAGTCTGTCTCCAGATTTCCTTTTTTTAAAAAAAATGTGCACCCCAGACATACTGGAACAGGGCCCACCCTACTGACCTCATTTTAACTTGATTACCTCCATGAAGACACCGCTTCCAAATGCTGTGTTCTGAATGTTGGTGTCTTCCCCCAAACTCATGTGCTGGAGCCCTAACCCCCAGAGGAGACAGAATTAGGAGGTGGGGCCTTGAGGAGGTGCCCTGGTCCTGGGGGCAGAGCCTGTGTGATTGGTAGGTGCCCTCATGAAAGGGACCCCAGAGAGCTTCCTCGCCCTCCCTGCGTGGGAGGGCAGAGAGTGGGTGCTGGGTGAGCAGGGTCCCTCGCTCGAACGGGACTGCCATGGCACACGGACCGTGGATGTGCAGCCTCCAGAACAGTGAGAAATAAACGTCTGTGTCTCCTAAGCCGCCCACTCTGTGCTGTTCTGTTCCAGCCACCGGAGAGGACTAACGCACCAGATGAGCTCACCTTGGAGGCACTGGGGGCTTCCACATGGGAACCGGGGGGTGCAATTCAAACTGTAAGGCTGGGTTACAGGGCAAGGGTTACATAGGAAGCCAATTTCAGCCCCTAATGCCACTCAGAGGAGCCCAAATCACCCAGCAGGATTTGGGGGCTGCAGGTGGGAGTGAGCCACCACGGAGGGACAAGGAAGGGAGAGGTCTGCATTCCCAAACTCTGGGCCCGCAGGCCACTGTGAGGGTCCAGGTGGCTGCAAGGAGCCAGCTGACAGCTCAGGACCTTTGGGGAGAGGAAAGGATGGCAGCAGGGGGGAGGCAGGGAGATGCTGAAATAAGCCCATGAGACCTGTGCCCCGCCAGCCAAGCTCCTCCCAGGTCACTGTGGAATCTCACCCGGGGAGGCTCAGGTGTTCTCAGGCCCAGCCATACATTAGAATCACCTCGGGGAGGTTTTTAAATGTTGAGGCCTGGCTTCGCACCAAGGCAATTAAACCACAACATCTGAGTGTGTGGCGGGGCGTCTGTGCATTTCTTAAGCTCCTGGCTCTGGTCTCAGTCCTCAGAGAGGAGCAGAGACTCCCTGTGCGGCCCAGGCAGGTGTTGGGGAGGTGAGTTCTGCTTGTTGTCTGCCCCTGGAATTGTCACGTACAGAGCACAGGGGCGCCACCTGAGCCCTCACTGATGTCACTGGCCTGACAGCGAGGCAAGGGCTCCCTGGGCCAGCATAAGACAGCTGGTGACCTCACGGTGCAGCAACCCTATGCAGGAGGAGCCTGCATTTCTGACATTTTGGAAGATGCCACAGAGGGAGACTGGAGCTCCTGGGGGAGTGGCGCGGGGGCGAAAGGAGGGGCAGCTTCTGGAAAGCCCCCTTGTCGAGCTGAGGGCTCCCTCCTGCAGCCATTTTTACCAAGCTTACTTGGTTTTCATAATAAACTGGAAAACGGTATGCCACACCTCTATAACCAGCAGAAACAAATGTTACTTATATTTTGCCCTTGGCAAAATATTCTATTTCCATTTCTGAATTCAAAATGAATTAATATAATCTGTTACTCTAGCAGTGTGCTTTTGGAATCTCTAACCCCACACCCCCAGCCCAGCCCAGCCCAGCTGCTTCCAAACCCTTCTAACCAGCCTCCTTCTCAGCCTGCCCACTCGGGGGAGGGGTCTTCTAGTCCCTGCCAGAGTCTGTGGATCCTTCTTGAAAAGGGGGCATGTCTGTGCCCTCATCTAAATTCTTGGCATTGAAACCATGAAAAGCAACTGGTGTGGAAAAGTGAACCGGGGCCTAAGAGGAGCCTGAGTTGGGAAGAAGACTTATCTCCCCTCCATTTCACTGGCCAGGGTGGTGGTAATAAGGGGCCGCCGTGTGGGGTGCTGTGAACACTGGCACAGCCAGGCTCAGCAGACGGCAGGGGTTTCCCTGTAACTAACACTGAATTCCTCCAGGGAGTCCTGCTTTGTTTTTCTCTCTGCTCCCAATACATTTGTGGGTGTACATGCACACACATGTGCAGACATGTCCACAATCCCCCCCTCCCCAGTGGCTTGTGTGTGGAGGACCAGCTGAGCAACAGTAGATTTCCGGTCTCCAGCTTGCACGCTTGTGTGGGCTACGTGTCACAGGCAAATGAAATGGCATTGGGTACAACTCTCTGGAGGCAGCGACCCTCCTGGAGGAGGGGACCACCTGGAGGAGGTGACCCCTTAAAGAAGTGGGCCTTGGGTGGCAAGCATGGGAGGAAAAACATTCCAGGTAGGGCCCAGGGGCAGGTGGAGCACAGCAGTCCTGTGGGATGTTGGCCATGACCTTCCGAAGGTGGGAGAAATGCCGCTTCTCAGGTTGGGAGGGCACACCCTGTGCTGAACTCTGCCTCCTGGGAGAGTGAGCAGCCCAGGCCTAGGCATGGAGTGACCCCTAGCCACCCCCTTTCCTCATGCCTCCCCCTCTGTGGCACGGTCTCCCTCCCCCCCCCCCCGGGAGTCCGGAGAACCTACACATCTCAGCCTCAGCCCTCCTGGCCACTGAACCCATTCCAAGTGCAGAGCCGGGAAACACGTGACAGCTGATGGGTGAGAGCTGCACTCCTTACTTGGTAGCTTCCAGAGGGTTCGCTCATGGTCACTTCCAGCGGGGAGGCACAGCACACCAGCTGGGGCCTAGGACGGTCCCCTGGGAGCTGCCTTGGGGACAAATGGCACTTACAACCTGGGCACAAAAAGCTCAAGGTCTCTTTCAAGTGACAAGGGAAAGGCCGAAGAAGCAGCCACGGCTCTGAGCGTCCACTATGAGCATCCTGGGCTCTTTCGTAAGAATTATCTCCTCACAGTCGTGAACTTACTGGTTTATTCTGCTACTTGCTCACTTATTTATTCACTCATTCACTTAATAAACACTTTTATTTTGGTGTTAGAGAGGATATATTCTCATTCTTTTTTAAAATTTTATTTTTCGATTTCAGTGGATATACACTATTAGTTTCAGGAGCACACATGGTAATTGGACATTTATATGATGTTCCAAGTGACTCTGCTGGGAAGTCTAGTCCCCAGCTCTCTCCACACGCAGCCCCCACAATACCGCTGGCGGCGTTCCCTGTGCCATGCTTCGCGTCCCTGTGAGGACTTGCATGTCTGGTGGTCTGTCCTTCCTGGTCCCTTCACCGTTTTTATGGAGCAGTTACTCTGTGTGTGAGACACTGTGCCAGGCGCTCCACCTTCTCCTGGGACTTTCACGTGGAATGTTCTCCCCCTCCTCTGCCTGCAAACATCTACTCAGCATCGGAGTCCCCTTCCTCCAGGTGGTCACCACCTGCAGACAGTGCTGAATAAACAAAACTTCCCACCCTCCCTGAGCTTGTATTCTAGAAGAGAGAGACAGACATAAATGTCAATGAGCCCTGGCTGGGGTGGTTCAGTGGGTTGGAGTACCGTCATGCAACCAAGCGTTCAATTCCAGGTTGGGGCACGTACCTAGGTTCTGGGCTTGACCCCTGGCTAGGTGCATGGAGGAGGCAGCCAATCAGTGTTTCTCTCTCACATCAATGTTTCTCTCTCTCTCTCTCTGTGTGTCTCTCCCCACTCCTTTCCCCTCTCTCTCAAATGAGAATAAAGTAAACCTTAAAAAAATAAATAGTAAATGAGGTAAAAATGTAGAATGTCAATAGTGATTATTAGTTTCAGAACAAAGAAAAAGCAAGGACAGCTGGTGTGAAACGTTGGTGTGTGTGTGAAATTTTAGGTGGGGCAGCCTAAGTTTTGAGAACAGATGGGAAGCAAGGCAGGAGAAAGCCATGGGCTCTCCGTGGGAGAGCAGTGTGGGCCGAGCCAGCAGGAAGTGCAAAGGCCTTGAGGCCAGAGAGCCCGGTCTGCCCTGCAGGGGAGCCTGCAGTGAACGGAAGAGAGCAGAGGAGGTCAAAGAGTTAACGGTGAGTGGGGTGCAGGGGCCTCTTCTGTCATTGGAAGAATGCCAGCCTTGACTCCGGGTGAGATGGGGACCCCTTTCCTGCCGTGCTGAGCCCAGACTGGGTGTTGTGGGCGGGGCTGAGTGGGTGAGGACAGAGCAGGGAGACCACCCAGTGGGCTCTTGCCATGATCCTGGGGGCTTGCTCAGGATGATGGCAGTGGTGGTGGTGGTGGAAGGTGGCCCAGTTCTGGACACACTTTGCAGGTGGAGCCAACGTTTGCAGGTAGACCAGGTGTGAGGAGAGACAGGAAGACAGAGGTATTGAGAATGAGCCCACAGTTTTGGCCTGAGGCTGCCTGAGCTGTTAATTTGGGAAGGGAAGGTCAGATCTTAATTTGAGATGACCAGTGGCCAGCCAAGGGGAGAGAAGGAGCCTCGGTTTGTTTGGTGGGTCCAGAGGGCAGGGAGGGGGTCTGGGTGAGACAAACAGTTGGCGATTGGCAGCACAGAGATAGTGCTGGAAGCCATGACCCCACAAGGCATTAGCTGTGAGTGAGGCTGGACAGAAAAGAGAAAGGCTAAGATCTGAGACCTGGGCTCTGTGACACCGAGGGGACTGAACCGGCCAAATAGCAGAGAAAGAATGGCCCAAGAAATTGGAGGACAGCCAGGCCTGTGACAACATTAAGCCCGGAGAAGGGGGGACATTGAGGAGCAGAGAGGTGAACGCTCCCCATGCTGGCAAGTGCCCAAGAGAAGGGTAGTCTCGGGGATGACTGAAGAGAGGTCTGATGGCATGGGACACTGCCACCTCGGAGTGATGAAGGAGGAAGGCCTGGTTGGGGCCAGTTGGAGACAGAGCGGAGGAGAGAGGGGGAGCCCCTGAGGACTGGCACCCTGCTGAGGAGTCTACCATAAAGGGCAGGAGCGAAGTGGGGCAGGAGCTGGAGGAGGAAGTGGGTCGAGAGCCGGTCCGTGGGGATGGTGAGAAATCACAGTGGCTTTGCAGTGCTTGTTCTGGCGAACCCCCGCATCCACGAGGAAAGATTTTGTGAAGGATGTTGGGACCAAGATCTCAGGCCACCAAGAGGGGTGTGAGAACCCCACCCAGTTCTGTCTGACTCAACATGGTTCTGTCCACTGTATCTTGCTGGGTTTCTTCCCATAACCCTAGGAGAGATTCCACTCCAAGGTGGATAATCAAAAGAAATGTATATTTATGCACACCGAGAATTATCTAAAAGAATGTTCACTGTTTCAGTGTTCATAAAAGCACTAAGCTGGAATCATCCCAAATTTCCATCAGTAGTAAAATGGGTAAAGAATTTGAGAATGAACTAATTATTGCTACCTGCATCCACAAGGCTTATGACCCACAAGTTCTACAGCTGAGGGAACCCTCACACAAAATAGTATGTGTCACATTATTCAACATTCACAAAAGTTGAAAAACAGTCACTATAAACCACAGGTGACGGGAGCCAGAGGGTGTTTCCTTTGGGCGGTGGTGACTAGGAGGGCACGTGGGGAGGGCTCGGGGGCTTGTACTGTCCCATGGTTTCGTGGTGACAATGGCTTCATCATGATAATGGTTACATGAGCAGTTCACTTCCTAAAAAGGCACTGAGACATGCACTAAGAATTTGTGTATTTTCTATATTTTTGAATGTGATCAATGGTTTTCATTTAGGAAAAAAGAAATCTTCCTATAACCAGAAGTCAGGAACTTTGTTGGGAACTTGACCTTCTGCCCCAAACGGCCCCTCTCTCCAAAATTCGCCGGAAGCTCTCCTCCTCTAGGAAGTCCTGCCGGACCAGTGGGGCTCAGTGCCAAGCCCCGCAGAGCTGCCACGGGTGAGTGTGTGCCCTGCGTTCACTCGCATCGCCTCCTGCACAGCTCAGCCTGCAGGGAGAGCCCCACAGAGCAGAGGACATGCTGGCTATTTGCTCTTTCCTTTGTAGCTCCTGGAGATACATAACCCGGCCCCGCGGTCTGCTTCCCTTCCCACCTACACACGCACGTGCCCACACACACACACCTTCTTTCTACACTGCACACAGAGTTCTGAAGTGTGTCTTGGGCTTTAAAACAGAAATCAGCATCCAGAACCTCTGTTTTCCCGAGGAAAGACCTTGAGGGCGGGCAAGAAAGGGCTGGGCTTGAGACCCTCTCTTGGTGGGTGCGGGGTTGGGGTGTTTTTATCAGCCAGGAGGCACGTGAGGGAGCCCGCCAGCTCTGTGTCCTTTCTAGCTCAAAACCACATGAATTATTGATCTTGCTTTTTACATCTTCCTCTTTCATTATTTTTCTTCTTAATTAATAAATGATGAGTCATTTGCCTCAAAAGCGATTTCTCATGGTTTTATTTGTCTAAAGCGTGCGAAGGGCAGGACAGCATAAACCATAATAAACTCGTGTGTAAAAGAGGTCCTATTCGCACTCCACAGGTGGTGAGTCTGAGCACTGGGCAGATGCCTGTGATGAGTGAAGTAGGGTGACGTACCCTGACGTCGAACAAGAAACCAGATGTGGGGCAGAGAATCGGGAGGACAGAAGATTCTCCGACTTCTGCTGGAGCCACGCCAAAGCTTTGAAGTGAGGAAAACAGAGACCAGTGGAGATCGGATCAACTTCTGCTGTTCCCCCAGCCGCTCTTCTTCCCTGGAATTCCTGTTTCTCTCGTGTGATGTTTCCTATGGACCTGCGGTTAACCTTCCACCCAAGAGAATATTTTACCCGAAACGACTGGCAACGTCGTTTGGCTCCAATTTTAACACGCGGCACGTAGACGTGCTTTTCTCTGGAAGGTACTTGTGACAGGAAACTAAGGACGAGACGGCGCCTGAAGGTGACATTTAGAGGGCTAAGCACATGGAGAGCTGCCTTCCACTTCTCACTCATTTGAAACACATTCTAATTAACTCTGCCGGGAAAATAATTGGCCTAGATCAGGTCGATCTGATTGAGGATCTAAATAACCTTGCTTGAGTGGTATTTGCATTTCAGCTTCTGGTCTTGGGTGAAATTAGTGTGTGTCTGGAATGGTAACCGTTCTCGCCCTGGAGACCGAAAGAACACTGCGGCCCATCAAATGATATCTGCCTACTTCTGACCTCCCTGTAAATAGGTACATGGAGAGCGTTTCAAGTTAGCTTTCAACTGGTTGTTTGGAACTTGCATTATTTCCCTAAAGAAATAACATGCTTAGTGATTAACTTCACTGGTCGGAGTAATAACAACAGCAAAATTCATCTACACTCTAATGTAGCGAAGATTAAGTCTTTATAGAACCAGCCAGAATCATTGGTCCTGGGTGACAGCTGTCATTTAGTTTAGGAGAAAGGAAGATAAGAAGGTATATGCCGCCCCCGGCCCCACTTCCTGGGACGAGAACCACCCTGTCGTGTCCAGATAGAGGACAGGCTGAGAGTGATGCCCAGGACAGGTGCTCACCTGGACAGGCTGCTGAGAGGTGAGTGGCCCAGGCTGGCTCACTCTCATGGTTGCCGGTGGTTGAGAAAGGCTGCTGTGGGAAGAGTTACCAAACCGACCAGGATGAAATTCAGGCAGGGAGACCAATAGTGGAGTTAGAATCTGGGACCAGGGAAAACCCTGAAGCTGAATCTAGTAACTGTTAGAGGGTCAACACCTCCCCCAGGTGAGCAGGTGCGTGGGAAGTGGGTGTCACATTGCAGGTCCGGCAGGAGGAGGGTGGGGCTGGGGAAGCTGGTAGAGGGCACAGGGCAGAGGGACCTTGGGCGGGAATGAAGATGATTTCCTGCTTCCCTTCCATGTGAAGTCTTTTTCTTTCCTATTTGCAATCAAAGAAATTTATCTTTGGCCTTCTGCACTGCTTGTCTTTCCGTACCCCTCTCCCAGGAGGCCCTCTCCACAGGCTCTGGGTGAAGTGACCCTCATTTCTGCCACCCACGGCCCCTGGCTGCAGTGGCTCACTCATGTCTCCTATTCCCCTGCTGAAACTCACCTCCCTCCCCTTTCCCTGCCCTGCTCGTCCGAACTGCAGCCTCTCAGTGCCAATGAACTTCACATGCTTGAGGAGGAAAGGACTTACTGCGAGAAAGCAACAACCGATCACTCCTGAAAACCCTTCCGGGAGGGTCTGCATTCTAAGAAGATGCTTGTCAGTCCAGAGAAATCCATAACTGGTGAGTTTCCGGCCATATGGGGAGAAGGCCGCAAAGTGGAGGGGAGGGCGTGCAGAGGGGAGGAGAGGCGGGGAGAAGGATTGGTGTAGAGGGAGGCAGCCATGCTTGGCTGCGTCCCTCTGTGTGGGTGCTGCTTGCCCAAGCTTCCCTCCCCCCCAGTTCTCCACCACAGGTCTCCTGAAAGCTCTGGATTTCCACTGCACATGCCACTGCATTATGCTGCAGGAGTGGGAGGGCTGGGACCCTGTGCCTCACCTAAAATGATGCTCACCTAAAGTCTGTGCAATACGTCCTAGGTGCTCCCAGCGCCAGAGACTGCTCTCGGTGTTTTAATGCCCTGCAATTCGTAGGCCTCCCAGCAAGCCTGGGAAGAGGGCCCTGCTGTCTCCCCTCATCTTACAGCAAGGAAACTGTAAGGCACAGAGAGATCAGGAAACTGAGACAGGACTGAGAGGCTAAAACAGGGCAGGGTCCAGATTTGAATCCAGTCTTGCTGACTCAGAGCCAGTGCCCCTGACCTTGGTTGTCTGCTGCCTGGAAGGCTAGGGCGAGGCAGCGCACAGTACTCCCCAGCCAGATGTGTGGTGTGTCTGCCTTTTCCCACCACTATGATCTAGAAGTTCAGCTAAGGACCTGAGGGTGAGGAAGAAGGGGTTATTTGTGAAGAGAGAAGAAAATGCAGAAGCAATCAGGCTCAGTTAATTAAGTTAATTTTGTTTGATGATGTCAAGTTAGGGAGAGGGGCCAAGAGGTGGGTTGGGGAGTGGTGGGGCAGCCAAGTCTACAGGGCAGACTCTAAGACTCTACCTGGGCAGAGGCTGGAAGAAGGTTAAGAGGGGAGAGGCTTTGGCACTCAGACAGGATGGGTCATGAGTGAGCAGGAGTGAGGGGACAGACAAGGCATGAGGGGCCAGGAGGAGGGAGGGAGAATGGAGAGGCGGGCATGCCTCCCTGGAAAGGTAAGTTTTCAGCAAAGAAAAGAGTCAGATGTTCATAGAAGCTGAGTGTGCAAATGACTGTCCGGTGTTACTCCATGAGCAATCATTCGTAGGGTATAATTGTGCTGTGGCCCCTCCCGTGTGCCGAGCCCTGTGCTAGGTATTTCACATGCATTTTTCTAATTCTCAAAACCGTTCCAGATTGATGCTGATATTTCCATTTTACCAACGGAGGGAATTAAGGCCCACAATGCCAATGACACACTGTTGGTAAGTTATGGACTGGGAATCTGAAGTCAGGACTAGCTTGCTGCACTAGGTATGGCACAGGCTAAGCTGCTATAACAAAGATACCTCAAGAACAGTGGGTTAATAAAAAGGAAGCTTGTTTTTTTTTCTCATGTAGGAGATCAGAGGTCAGAGGCCCAGAGAAGTGGGTGCTTCTGCTCTGCATTGTCTGTCATGCAGCTCTGTGATGTCTTAGGGGGCTGTCCTCATCGGCATGGTCGAAGCTGGGCCCTTATAATACCTATGTCCTTGCAGGAAGAGGACTCTCCGAGACAAACGGCCTTATCCTGACTAAAGTGACCTTTAATAAGATTGCGGTTGCTCACATTCACTTGTCCAGACTTGGTCAAAATCTCACATCAGTCCCTTGGGCTGACTGGGGAAACCTGTCAGGTGGCCATGTCCCCAGATACAACCAGGGCCTCTAGCATTAAAGGCAAATAACTTTGAAAGCCTTTGAATCTTTGGCTACACGGTACTGCTTCTGGTTTTACAGGCAAGACTGACAGGCCCCTAGGGGCCCATGCCAGACGGCGTGGGGGTTGGGCTTGCAGTTACGAGAGATCCCTGGAGAGGCAGAGCTGAGGTTTTGTTTGAGTTCAATGGCAAGCAGGTTTCTGCTATTCATGGGAGGTATTTTTTCCATGACTCAGAGAGCTTCCTTGCTATTCAGGAGATAATTGGTTCATAGGGAAGGTTCAAGAGATGACCTCAGTAGGAGGTGGCAGAAGGAGACTCGTGTCCTCTAAATATTAATGCAATTCAGAGTCGCCTCGGAAAAAATGGAAGGACACAAAGTGCGAGGAAGGAAATTTAAATTACCTGTTACTTTGCCACCTGATAGACGTAGAACCCTATCAGGGATAGAACCCTGATAGACGTAGACGCAGACGCAGACGCAGACGCAGATGCAGAAAGCAAAATTCGAAGCAGAGCACGTGTGCAATTTGTGTGTTGTTTTTCCCCCGTGTGGGGCCAGAGGCACAGCTGTGAGCAGCTGCTTCTGGCCGTGAGAAAAAGAAAAGCTGGCTTTCCATCTTGTGCTCTGCAGACTCTCATTGACTGCAGAGACCTGTATACAAATGTGAGCAGGCATTCCCCCATCAGGGGCTGGGCCCAGGCCCTGTGCTCCCCTCCCAGGCAGGGCTTGGGGTGGGAGGGGTGGGGAGCAGGGTGAGCCGATGGTGCTTTCCAGGGTCCAGCACCTTTGACTGCGCTCCTTCAGATTCTTGGAGCTTTGGGACTGTCATTTCTAAGATGTCCTTACCGTATGTCTCTAGAATGTAGGAAACCATGGCCTGTTTAAAAACCCTGGCCTGCTGCAGCTGGCCTGCAGCAAAAGAGATGCAACCTAACATGCAGGAGCTGGGGGTGGGAGCAGGGACAGGCCTGAGGTCACCTGGTCCGACTCTTTTGCCCCAATCGGGGTAAGTACAAAGGCGGGGGGCTTGCCTGGGGCCCCACAGAGGATGATGAGCAGGTGATCTCTTTGCCCACAGCCCACTCACCCCAGTAATAGGAGTAAGAAATCCCCACCCCATCTGGGCTGAGGGCAGCCTCAGTCCATGTGAGAGTAGCCCTGGTCTCCCCTCCATGACTCATGCAGCCACGAGGGGCTAAGGTGGAGCCCAGGGCTTCGGTCCAGCTGCAGCACTTCCTGTTCTTAGTCTTAGGTGGAGAGTTACTTCCTCTCCAGTTTGTTGGAACACTCCACGGTGACGTGAAATCACCTGTCTGACGATAGAATCACTCCCTTTCCGGGCAGAGGCCAGGGGGCCCCAGATGTGAAATGGCCTTGGCCTTGGGTGGTTGACAGCTAACATTAACATTGCGCCCTGTTGCGATTTACCAATTTGACCACGATCATACAACCAGGAAGGGCTGGAGCTGGAGTTTGAGCCAGGGCAGCCCATCTCTGACACCCAGGCATTGAACCACCACCTCATTAAAAGCTCTGGATGCAGGTTCATGTGCTTCAACCAGCCAGCTCTGCAGCTTTGAGCAAATGGTATCGTCTTAGCTTTCGTTTCTCAGGCATAAAATGAGGCCACTGAAGTTCTCTTTAGTTCTAATATGGGGTAGTATCCGAACTACACGAAAGGGAGGTCTTTCCCTGCATTAGCTGTCACTGCGAACGCTGGTGTTGAACTCCCCAAAACCTGCGGAGAACACAGTCGTAGGGCAATGCTGCAGTCAGCCAGCCCGTGCTCTGCAGCAAGGGGTGCTTTGCCTCAGGAAAACACTCCTTCCTCCTCCTGCTTCAAAAGTGGGTCCCAGCTTGATTGTCTTGTTTATTTGCCGTCCCTCTGAAGTCTATTTAATTAAATTAAAACACAACAAAACAAAACAAGGAGCTTAATTCATTATAAGCAGCTTCTGTCGTCATTCAGAAAAGTGCTGAGTGCCCCAAAAGCTAGCAAAGTGCTTGTTTTTTGCAGTTCAGTGAAGCTAAGTGTCTCTTCCGTGAACCTTGCTTGACTGAACACCAACCAGAGAAATTTAAGGATTTGGTTTTGATTGAGAAAAGTGGTCAGTGACCTGGACCAAATGCAGGTGTTACTCTAGGCCCAAGAATTCTGATTGCAGACCACCATTCAGCTTTCTGCTTCCCAGGCTGAGGGGGAGGGAGGCTGTCATGGGCCTGAAGGCGACGCAGGGCCAGGGTGGGGGTTGGGGACAGGAAATAAAAGTTGGGGAGATCTTTGCAGACACAACCACCATAAAGCAGGAGAGCTCACAAGTGACCCAGCCTCCATTTACACCCCAACACCATGACAAGGGGAAACTGAGGGACAATCAATTTGACAACATTTATCTAATGTGAAAAATATCAGAGGGTCTTAGTGGACCACAAGTTCGCAAAAGTGGTGATTTTTCCAGACATGGAGTTTGGGGTCAGAAAATTTCAAGTTTTTACCCAAAGTTACATAGTTTGGGCAAAGCCCGGCGTTATTCATTTTTCTGTACCTTAGGGCCCCAAACCTGGGGAGTTTAAAAGAACATGGATTATCAGACCCCATTCCTGACTTACTGAATCAGAAAATTCATGGAGAGTAGCTTCGGAAGCAATTCTGTTCAGAGAGCATTAAAATGATACGATGTTAGGAGTAGTTTCTAAATCTGGAGATGGGGGACAGGGGAGTACGGGAAAAACAGTGGTCATTTGTTGACAGTGGCCAAAACTGCATGGTGAGATCACTGGGGTTACTTTATCTATTCTCTCTGCTTTTATGTATTTTAATTACTCCATCATAGAGCATTGAGGAAAACAAAGGAATCATCAAACATTTTCGAGGCTGACCAGGTTGGAGACTCCTTTGTCTTATATTACATGCTGCGTGGCCCCACCAATTTGTGATCGGGTATGAAGGACGAGACTGGAGAAGAGAGTCTCATCTAAGAGGGACATCGGCGTTATCTGCTCTCCAGACAACCAGCACAGCGTCTCCACCAAACTCTGTGCAGCGTGGGGATCAAAGAGCCAGAAGAATCCCACAAAGTCAAATCCCACGGAGTCAAATCCCGCAAAGCATGAGAAAGGTTGGGGTAGGACTCACTCTTTTCCTGGGCTTGCTAAATAGCCAGGAAAGGTAAGCTCACAAGACCCTAGCAAACAACACAGCACACTAAGCACAACCAGTTCTACCTGCCTGATGGCCGAGGTCAGTCAATGCAACAGCATCACCAGGGACGTGTTGCATCCCACTGAGCCTCTGCCCTGGGTGCCTGGCACATAGTGCGGTTGGAGGTGCGTGTGTCTGCAGCCCGATCGTGTCCAGAGGTGGGCGGGGCATGCAGCAACAGCAGAGCACTTAAACAGGCCGGCTCTGGGCGGCCCAGACCAGGACCAAGTCTGCTTCTGGCAGTGCTGTGGGCAAGCTGTCCAACCTTTGGGAGCCTCCACTTCCTTATCTGTAAAAAATAAAGTAACCATGGTGTGGGTGCCACAGCTTGTGAGGTTGCTCTGGGGGCACACGGGAGGCGTCAGCAGAGAACCTGGGCATGAGGAGTGAGTGGGGGCCACTCTTCTTAGGAAGCCAGGCTCTCCCTCCCACCCCCTCCCTGGAGTGGACGATGTGGGTGCTCTGCCCGCAGCCCCAGGTCTTTCCCTTCAGGGTGCTCCAGCCCCCAGCGACTGTAGCTCTCTGTCCAAGGCCTTTTTCTACAGCCATGAAGGTCACTCTGCCCCCAGGTAAGGCAGACCAGGAGCAGCCCTCGCCCAGGGTGTCTAATGCCACCCTCTCCTGGCTCTCTGGGCATCAAGTGCCCATCCCCCACAGGGGCTGAGGGACACTGTGTTGGCAGCAGCCTTCCCTGCCCCTCCCTTCACTGCCCCTCTAAAGATGTCTTCCCTCACCTCCCAAAGGAGCAACTCGGCAGGAGTCCCTTCGCAGGGACTGCTTCTAGGGTGACCCAAAGCATGACATCACCTCCATTGGCCATGTTCTCCACATTTATTCAGCCTCTCAGGTGCCTCACTCATGCTCACCACAAGCCTCATGTCTTTCTCCTCCTGCCTCTTTGGTGGTGGCCATTGTGAGCCTGCCACCAACAGCCATCTCGCCACAGCTGGGGCTGGGGCTACAGCAGGCAGAGTGCCCTCCTGCCTGGGTAGGACCTGCCCGGGACGCCCTCCCTGAGCTTGGAAGTGGTGAGGAGTTCGCTGTCGTGCTGGAGGCGAGAGCCCCCCATGCCACCCATGCTGTGGCGGGCCGATGACACGCTCTCTCTGATTTGTCCCTGACTTCCCAAGTAAGCCACTGGTACTTCAATCCTTGCCTCAGGGTCGAATTGTGGGGAACACAATTCTGTGTTCAGTTAGCATCAGAAGTGGTCCAGGAAGCCGAGCCTCTGTCATGGGCCATTTGCTGGTCAGATGGCAGCACGGGCCTGGTTCCTGGAGGAGAGTGGGAGGGATGCCTCCAGCATGCTGTAGCATCACCATTACTGAGACTTCTCCTGTGAATACCTGGCACGTGTGCTGCTTATTAAGCACCTTGAGCCAAACCCATGCACCAGATGGGGCTTCTGCCCTGTGACGCCTGCTGCAGCGAGGACCCTGAACACCCATGTCTGCTCTGCCAGCTGCTCCCATCTAGGCTCTGGGAGGCCATGGGACGCTGGGGAAATGAGGCTGGAGTGGAGGAAGGCACTCGCTCCCTCCTGCTGGCTCCCCATGGGTGTCAAGGTCACTCCCGCGATGGTTCTGCACTCTGGGGAACTTGGTTCCGAGAGCAGCAGTTGGTTCCAGTTACTGGTTTTTCCTGAAACCAGTTTTACGGCAGCCCCTCAAGGATACCAGTACCAGCTACCTGGTGCCTCTACTTAGACAAAGTTCTTCACTGTGTCCCTAGCCCTGGGGTCTTAGATGTCCCCTGCAATTACCATTTCTGTGATACCTCATGAGGGTGGCCCACCAGCCTGGCTTGCCTGGGCCTAAGGGGCTTCCCAGGCTGTGAGACCTTCAATACTAAAACTAGCATCATTCTAGATATACTAGGATGGTTGGTCTCCACGTCCCCTTTTTACCTGTCCAGTTCCTCAGTACCTGAATTTTAATTCTCTATATTAAAAAAAAACCGGGATGGTTTATAACCTCTGGTCAGAGCCTGACTGGTACAGGGTGGGATCCGGGTGCTAGAAGATACACCGGCTCAGCCAGTGTCACCAGCACTGGAGAGTGTGGCAGCGACACCAGTGACAGGGGCCGAGAGAAGGGGATTGTCAGGCACATCGATGCTCCGAAGGAAGAACATGCAGGCCCCGGTCAGCCCACATCAAAGCTGGCACAGAATGAGAAGCCAGGGGTCTCAGGGGCAGCATGTGAAAGGACCATCATCTGCTGGCACTGGGTGGCACAGCCTGCTGAAAATTGGGCTGCAGACCTGATCAAAGTGCAGCGGAGTCTGACTTGACGGCCAGCAAATGTTCTGTGCCAAAGGCAAGGGCCTGGTAAGGAGCAGTGGGATCTAGGGGCCTGCCGTGGAGACACCTGGCTAATGTGCAGGGAGCCTGCACTCCTCAGGCACCCTGGGACTCTGGGCTTGTGGAAGAGACCCATGCTGCCTTCTAAAGGACAGCCACCTCCCCCGGCCCCAGGGCTGTGCAGAGATCTCAGCTCGCAGTTGGGGGGCAGACACTTTGCAAAATGACACCTGTGTATGTCCACATTTTCTCTCCCAGCCCTCACAGCTCCTGGGCCAGGGACAGGGAGTGAATGTTTTAGGTCTTGCAGGCCGTGCAGTCTCTGTCCTCGCCACTCAAAGACAGCATAGACAACAAGCAAATGAATTAGAGCAGCTGGATTCCAACGCACATTTTGCAGAAAGAAAAAATACGTGGGCCGTGGTTTGCCAATCCCTGCTCCGGGCCATGGAGCCTCTCAGCCAGGTACCAGCCCGATCCAGGAGGTCGCCTCTGGGAATGAAGGAGTCCTGAGAGTGCCGACTGGGAGCGGAATGTCAGCTGAATAAGGAAGACTGCATCAATATGTGGCACTCTCCCCTGAATCAGGATTTAGCATCCTGGCAAGGGCCCCAGAGCCGGCCCTGATCCGCTGCCCTGGAGCTGGGAAGCCACCACAGTCTCGAGTAAATGAGATCTTCGTGCCAGAATGCCTTGGCGGCAGAAGGGGTAGAAGGCTCATGGAGGGAGGCATACAAAAATCGGCTTATGTGAGATCAGAGAGCCTAGCAATTACCCGTCTCTGGGTGAGCCCAGGGGCAAGCTCTTCACTACTGCTTTGAGAACTATGCCAGTGAGGGGCCCCCAGTGCTGTTACTGGCCACTGTCTTCCAGGCCACTGTGGATCTGGGCTCCCCAGTGTTAGGGACGACAGGCTTCGGGAAAGGGAAAAGCACAGCAGGGCTGACCGCACTCAGCCATCTGAAGCAAGGGGCCTGGTCATCGTAACAGCAGAGAAGTGGCAGAGGCAGCCTGGGCCCTTATTTGCAGACATCGGGAGCAGTGACGCCTGGACCATGGTACGTGGCGTTCCTAGCAGCAAGACTGGGACGTGTTGCTTGAACTCTGTAACCAGAGATCAAGGGCAGGTGAGCCGAAGGCTGATGGACGTCCGCCGCAGCAGGGGAAGGTCAGGGTCCTTTGCCCGGTCTCTAGGCCAGGTGTTAGACCTGCAGCCAGTCTCCCAAAGGGGAGCCCAGGTGCCCTCGGGCGGCCATCATCACCCTTTGTCATCTCACAGCACATGCGCACAAATTACTAATGTTCTGCGGCACACCAAAAAATGTATTTTTTGCCGATCTGACAAAAAATAGGTATAATTTTATTGATTTATTAAAAAATAATAATAGTAATTACCTACTCTTTTTGCTCCAAAATGACTTTAAAAAAACCCAGGTGCCTATCCTTGTATATAAGGATTTCTAGTACCAATCAGAACTAACCAATCAGGCACAACTTTATTACGTGGTGTAAGCAATAAGCTGCAATGCTACTATAGGACCTACACATTTATGGTTCAAGATGGGGCATTCACACCCGATGGCTATTGTTGTGTTGGCTGTTGTCACTCCTTTTTACTTGACAATCTAAGGGAAAAGAGGTCAGAGTCCCTGACTGGCCTCAGGTACTGCATGTTCTTTTTTTTTTAAGATTTTATTTATTTATTTTTAGAAAGAAGGGAAGAGAGGGAGAAAGAAAGGGAGAGAAACATCAATAAGTGAGAGATTAATCAATTGGTTGCCTCTCATATGCCCCCCCACTGGGGACCTGGCCTGCAACCCAGGCATGTGCCCTGACTGGGAAGCAAACCGGCGACCTTTTGGTTCATAGGCCGGCACTCAGTCCACTGAGCCACAGCAGCCAGGGCAGGTGTGGCATGTGTTAAACATTCTTGCAGCACGTGGGTTGCAAAGTGCTGTCCCACAGTAACTGCCCTGCAATGTCACAGGCGGTGTGGACAGCAGACATTCTCCCTCCCCATCTCTCATGGGAAGGACCCATGGCCACTCCCCCCCCCCCCCGCAAGGACGGGGGGTGACTCAGATATCGAAAAAGCTGTGGGTAGAAGATCTGGGCTGAAACAAAGACCATGGGACTCAAAATGCCAGCCCAGCCCTCCTGGCGACATGGGGAAGTACTGGCTCCAAATCCATCTCCCAGTGCGTCCGACAGATCCAAGCCCCACCTGCTGTTTGTTTCACTGGCTCCCGAGTTTAGAAGTGGAATGAACTTACCCAACAGCGGGAAGAACCCTCTTCTGCAGGAAGAGGCACAATGCTTAAAAAAGCCCACTGCCTATCATTCTTGAAACGTCTCCGTTCAGCTAAGAGGGAAAATCAGAGCAACATTTCATTCTGGGTTAGAATGCCTCTTCGAAGACTTGAAGAAGGCAGAGGCTACTTGGTTGCCACGTGACTTTGGTTCTTCGGTGAATTCAACACAAGTTATCATTGTGTCCTTTGTTTGGCGTATTCGTATTGTTAGTGAAGTAGGGGAACTCTTTCCAGCTCTCTTCATCCTGACAGGGATGTGGAGATCATCTGGACGTTTCTAACAGAAAAATTTAAGGCATCTTATAAGTTTCACACCAATCAAAAACAGTTATTGAACCCATGCAAACATTTAAAATAAGGATTTATGAATTTTAAAATTTCATTTCCTTTTTAAGGTACTTGTCTGATGGATAACCCAAAACTTTCTGGGATTTTTAAGGAAATTTTCATAAATCTAATTAATTACAATTACAAACAGGATGAATCTAGATCCTCTAAAATGTCCCTATATTATTGAAAAACTTAATAAATTTCAAATTAAATATCACACATTTAAATCATTTAAGTTAATTACATTTAATATGGAATCACACATCTGGTCTATTACTTGCGTAAGCCTTATCTCTACATGCTAAATATTGAAATGGAATATGCATGTCAAGAATGGTGGAGAGTCTGACATGTTAGTCTGCTTCCAAACTAACAAGTGTGAAGAATTCTGGGAAAAGACACGAGACTCCTGGGTCAGAGACAAAGTGCTTTGTCACTCACAGCAACAGCCATAGACAGAGTATCAGCATTCGCATCAGTTCCCCAATCCCAGTCCTCACAGGCACTGGGAAGAGGGTCAGGGGACACTCATACACACAGTGAACTGCAGGAGAGGAGCCTGAGCTCGGGGAACCCGAATCTTCTCTCCTGGGCAGCGAGTCTGCTTGGGCTGCAGGAAAAAGGCCATCCTTCTGGTGGAGGCCTTTCAGAGGCAACACGGTTACGGCAGCACCCCCTGCGCTGTGGCTGGAGTTGCATGATTCTACCTTCCCCAGAGGAACTCCAGGCCCCAGCCAGTGCTGCCCTGCACTGGGAGCCCCGCCACCAGCCCAGAAGGATCTTTGCTGGGGAAGCTGGGCCCCACAAGACAAGGGGCCCCCCAGCACCCAAGTGTTTGCCTTTACTGAACAGGAGGCAGCCCCTGGGAGAGGGGAGCTTGGACTGCACCCAAAGCCATCCCACAAGTCCCCCTTCCTCCCATCGATGGATCCTTAATCTCTTGGAACACAAACTGTGCACTAATTGTGCTAATAATGGGAAATGAGTCAGGGAGAAGGGCCACCGTGGTGCGATGGAGCTGACCTTCTATGGTTCACAGTTTGGATGGGACCATGGGAAGGAATCTGCGCCTCAAGGCAGCCTCTGGTTTGCCCAGCTTCAAACAACTGAACTTTCTCTCCATTTCAAATTCTAAATTAACTATAGCCCAAGTGTCATATCTTATTCAGCCCTCATCACCCACTCAGTTTGAAGGCCATTACCAGCTGAAGATCACCTCCTCCCACAGCCAACGGCAGCCCGTTTGTACTCTGGACTCGCAGAGTACAGCGGGAGCTGGTATCTCACTTCCTCCTCTTAATGGCAAAGCAAAGAGTGTCCCCCCGGAAAACAAGTGCTGTTGACGCCAGGATAGTCTCCCAGCCCAGAGTATGGCTGGGCCGGGCGGGCAGGGTCCTGTTGTTCTCAGGAAGAGCAGGAGGACAGAGGGCCCAAGCTGGGGAGTTTTATGGAGCAACTCTCTGAGGACGAGTGCCATGGCAATGCTGACCTTTAGAAGTTTGCTTGGTTTCAGAATGCACAGCAAACCCAGATGCCCTTACTCTGGGTTTATGATGATCCCTTTATGACAAGAGCCCCTGGGTTCTCGGGGACTGGACAGTAGGCGTCGTGGATGAGGAGCCAGGAGATGTGAGTTCTGTTCCCGCCTCCCCCTCTCACTGCTGCCATCCGGAGACAAGTCGCCCCACCTGTTCGTTCTCTGGTCTGTAAATGGGTGTAATTGTGCCCGTCTTGCCTATATCCCATTCATGTTACTGTTGGAGTATATTCTGTGAAGGGTTGTCGCCCTCATTGTAAATGGGAGTCCAGAGGGCCCGGTTCTGTTCTTAGGGCTGGACAGAGCTCTGTTGACCCACTCAGGGACTGAGAACCAGCCACCCAAGTTTTTGGATTGAAACTTTATCGAAGAGATAGAAAGGTCGGTCGTGGTGAGCCAAATGGAGATGCCTTAGAATGCGGCTCAGAGCTGGAAGAAGAGGGGAGATCTGCCCACCTGACTGTGGAATCTTAGGCAAGCCGCCCAGGTAGACAGGTCTGCCAAGGGACAGGGTGCAGAGGGAAGGTGAGGAGAGTCAGTTCCTAGGGAGCAGGAATAAGATGGAGGCAAAGGACTGAGCAATACGGTGTTGGCTCTGTCCTCAGCCTGAATCCAGAATCCTGGCACTTTTCACATCCACTGCTACCTTGCACATCCCTCACCTCTAGAGGCTCATGGGAGTCTCCCTGCTTCTGCCTGAATACCCTCTGCTGTCTGTCCTCAGTGTAGAAGCCAGGTGCTCAGAGCCCTCAGCAGCCCTGGAGTCCACTCAGAGTAAGAGCCCAGTCTTCGGAGAAACCCACAAACCCCACCCCTGCCAGGCCTCACCTCCCACTGCCCTCCCCAGCCACCCACCTTACCTTACTGGTCTCCAGGCTGCTCCAGGCCATTCATCTGCACCAACTGTTGCTCCGTTTGGACCACGCTTTTCCTGGATCCCCCAGCGATGCTTGGTGATCTGCTGCACCTCCCTCGAGTCTTTGCTCACATGCCCTTTTCTCCAGGAGACTGACCCACCAACTCTTCGAACCACCGCCGACTGCCCAGCACCATCCTTAACTATTGGTACTTCTTACCTCATTTGATTTTTCCCATAGCCCTCATCACCTACAATACCACAAATTTACTCATTTATTATGCTATTGTTTGTTTTGCCTCATCCCTCCTTCTCCCTCCCCCTACTCCATGAGGGCAGAAGTTTTGTCTATTTTTTCTTTTCTTTTTTTAAAGAATTTATTTATTTATTTTTAGAGAGAGGGGGAGGGAGGGAGAAAGAGAGGGTAAGAAACATTGTCAGTCAGTTGCCTCTCGAATGTGCCTGATCAGGTACTGGAGACTGAACCCACATCCCAGTCTTGTGCCTGACCGGGAATGGAACCGGCAACCTTTTGCTTCAGAGGATGACACCCAAACAACTGAGCCACACCAGCCAGGGCTGTCTATTTCTTTTCATTGACATACTCCAGCAGCCTAGCATGCTGCCTGGCACATATCAAATATCCTGTAAATATTTGTAGGAAGACGAACAATTCCATGAGAGGTAAGGAAGGAGACTGTCTCGAGAGAGAAAGAATCTAACAGTGTCAGCACCTCCCAATGCTTCAGAGAGGTCAAGGGGAGAACAGGGATTAGGTGGCGGACACACCTGGAAGAGAACAGCCTCGGGAGTCTGTTTGGACTGGAAACTGATTATGAAGTGATGAGTGGTACTTAAGTGCAGGAGGAATAAGCATCACCCACTCATTCAAGGAATGCAGGGGTAAAGAGCTGTAAATAATTTGGATGCTAACTCCAAGGGAGCACCAGATAGAGAAAAGAAATATTAGTTACTGTTTTAACTAACACAATTGTTCTGTTTTCAAAATTAATCTGTGCCTATTTTAGGAGGTTTGAAAATTACAGAAAAGCCAAACACAGAAATAAAATTCCTGATTCATCCTTTCATGTAGATAAAACCACATCTAACAGTATCTTGTGCTTTTTCCTAAGCTTAGGTATTTATAGTCGCTCTATTGCCTGTGAGATTGTTTTTATGAAAATGATATAGCTATGCATGATTCGATTACTTTTACTTATATGTCTGCTTTGTATCTTTATTTTTATGTAAAATTTTATTAGGAGTATTTTTTCACTTCTTCATATGTTTTTGTATGATGTAATTTTTAGTGGCTGCAAATAATTTTATTCAATAAAGTGTAGAAGCAATTCTCCAGACATTTATGTGTTATCTATTCCTTTGTTGTTATAAGCCATACAACAAGCATGATTTTTTTCTTTACTTTTTTCAAGAGAAGAAGAGAGTGGATAGAAGAGAAGTTGAAGAAATAAGAGAAAATCCAAAGAACTTGGGGAGAAATTTCCTGAAGAACTCTGAACAAAGGTGTGGCTGCACATAAGACTTAACATCAGTGGGTTTGGCCCATCGCCACATGGACCCCTGGTCAGTATCAGCGTCACTAATGTGGGGCCATGTGACACATGTGCCCTGCTATGAGATGACAATGACAAGGTGCACAGCATCCCCTGTGGCCATGGTGCCGGGGACCCTGAAGAACAACCAAAGGGCATGGGGCCCCATGCTCACTGAAGCAGGTGAGGGCCAAGGCCTCTGTGTCCCTACCAAGCCCCCAAGTGAGGCCA
This sequence comes from Tonatia bakeri, assembly GCA_004024845.1. Lineage (NCBI taxonomy): Eukaryota > Metazoa > Chordata > Mammalia > Chiroptera > Phyllostomidae > Tonatia > Tonatia bakeri. The sequence goes on from PVIA01001062.1 coordinate 226,248, forward strand.
CTCCCACCAAAGTCTGAGAGCCAATCAAGGCTCTTTAAACTCCTCGTCTGCAGGGAACATGGGGCGTGGAAGCACAAGTCAAATGACACCCGTGAGGGATCAGACAGATCCAGAAAGGGGAGCGTTCTGCAGCACCAGATAACAGCGTGGGGGAAAGAAATGGGGGGAGGGGCGGCTTAAGATTTAAAAACATTTCAGAGACATAAGAACCAAATGCAAAGTGTGGCCCTTGTTTGAATTCTGTCTCCAGAAAACCAATTGTAAAGACATTTGGGGGGGGGGCAGTAATAAGGGAAATTTTAATGTAGACTGGTGTTAGATGATGTTAAAGAATCACTGTGAGTTTTGTTTGTAGTATGGTGTTGAAGTCGTGTAAGAAAACGTCTTTATATTTTGGAGTCACCCACCCCCTCAAAGTATTTCAAGTAAAGTGATATGTGGTCATTACTTTATAACATTTCATCAAGGGAACAGTGAACAGTCAAATGTGGGAAATGGCAACAGAGAAATCGAGGTCCCGGAAATATGGGAACTCGCCTTAATATTATCATTAACTTTTATATATATTCGAACATTGTTGTAATAAAATGTAATGAAGACATGAGAGGTTAGCCTTGGTGAGCTGGAGAGACCGGCATTCCTCAGCACCTGGCACGAGGAAGACCTGGAGGGGGACGATGAAGGTGTCCCCCAGGAGGATGAGATCGGAGGAGACTCAACCTAATTCTGACTGAGGCAGAGAGGAAGAACGGGAGAGTAGAGGTGTGGCTTGCCCTGGGTGAGGTTCCAAAGCACTTCTACAGGGAGGGCGCTGTGAGCTGTTCACCTCCCAGAGGGGAGTGATGGCGCCCAGGCCAGGTGCTCGGGAGAGCCCCCTCCATCAGGGGTGTGGCTTCTTCCCACTCACCGTCCAGGCTTGGAGCAGGTGGGGCCAGGCGGGCTTGCACGTGGCAAACTGAGATGTTCAAAGAGCTAGGTTGTGAGGAAGGGATTCTATGGTTCTGTAGTTCCTTCTACGAGTCGTGACCTGATCGCCTCACAGAACCAGCTCCCCACCGGAAGGGTCCCACTCTGAGGGAGGGTTTGGGGTGGGGGGACTCAGAGGTGGCCATGGCTGAGGCCGGCAGGCTGGGGTGTCTGCATCTCTGTGTGTGTGTGTGGGGGGGGTGTCTGGGGGAGGAGGCTCAAGCACCTTCATGCTGGAAAACACTGAGTTTGATGCCTTTCGAGTCCTTCCGGCCCAGATTTTTCCAAAAGCGGAGAGACGCTCTTTACCCAACATCGATCTGACAATTATGTTGTGAGCACCGCCCTCCTGGCTGCACCCTGGCAGTGGCACCTTTGAGGTTCCACTCAGTTAGCAACGGAGACGGGCTCAGAGTTGCCCCTCCCCGCCCCTCCCATCCTACAGAAGGGGAGTTGAGTTAGGATCATACTCATGTTTCCTTAAATATTCATAGGGCAGAGACCTCCCTCTGAAACCTGAAATTTGATTTTTCTGTTCTCAGAGAAAATGCACAGATGCCCATCAACAAAAATCTGCGTGAAATTGCAGAGAATTCACAAATTCCCTGAAGCCACTGGGATCAAGGTTTCCACGAAACCATTGTGGGAAGAGACGCAGAGGTCGCGGGCTTGTCCTGGGAGACAGAGGAAGACTCTGGAGGCGTCAGCGGAGCCAGACCGGGGAGGATGATTGGGACTTACGTTTGTCCCCTGGCTGGTGGCACAGCAGAGCCTGCAGAGCCTGTGGACCAGAACCTGGAGGGAAGGAAGCCCCGGGGAACAGGAGCCGTGGAGGCCAACTGGCCTCCATCCCTGAGCCTGCTTTTCACTCATGGCTGCAGGCCGGGCATCTGCTGGGTTCGCTGACATGATGCAGCACAGTGATGGCAGTCCATGGCTTTCATAACCCCACCAGATCGCCCGGTGGAGAGAAGAGATGCCGGACCCAGAGGTGAGCGGGGTCTCCGTGGGAGCGGCCCCTGCTGGGTGAGCATGTTTGTTTTGATTTGGTTCTCAGGCTGTGCATTCATTTAACAGATGTGGCCTTTCGTGGCTGCAGCTTTTTATTCCCCCATCAGGAACCAAATTAGGAAGGCTCGGCTGATTCTCAGGCTGGTTTGGCTCTGAGGAATGGAAAATGAGGTTTTTCGACATTCTTGCCACTGGCAGGTGGCTTGGGGGTGGGGGCGGGGATGGCCACGGCCCGGCGAGGAGCTGCTGGTCTTTTCCCATGTTCGTGCCTCTTGCTCATCACTCCACTGACAGCCACAGTCCCCTGGAGAGGGCCGAGGATGTCAGATGACGGAGCTGCTTAGCTTCGGGCCCATGGGCGTCCAATAAGCCGAGAGCAGAGCCAGATGGAGCCAGCTCTCCTCCCCCCATTATTACAGGATGAGCTACTGGCGCTGGGGACAGTTGGAGCAGACCACGCAAGTGAAAGATTGAAATCAGCCAGCAGATATTTCTTTCTCTGTTCAGCAAGCAGAGTCTGCGTGTGTTGGTGTGTCTGAGTGTGCACCCAAGTACAAACACGCCTTATAATCAGACTTCTCATCTTCCCGTTTTCAACGAGAAGCTCCAGGAATTTTTGGATAGGTGGCGTGAGGAGTGATCGCAGGAGTTGTACACATATTCCCCTTGCACTTTACAATTTTTTAAGTGCTTTCACAGCTGTGACCTTCTCAGGGCCCCTCAAAGCAGCCACAGCAGGCATTGTAATTGCGCTATTTCGCAGGAGAGAGAACGGAGGTGCCTGTCTCTAATGCGTTGTTCTCACACTACTGAAAAACAGCATATGCTGTTCTAGAACTATTCTTCTGCAATCTAAACTCTCTTTGAGGACAGCGTTTCATCTTCTTTGCCTCTCTGTGGTTTAGATAATCTTCGAAATCAGAGTCTCTTACTATACAAACGGTCATTGATTTTCAACTGGTCTGAGAATAAAAGAATCTTAGGCCACAGCTTAAGCCATATCCCCAAACTAAGCAAGTAAAGACTATCAGGAGCTATTTTTTTTGAGCTTTCACTATATGCCAGGCCATTCTGTTTGTTAACACACTCATGTAGTCCTTCCAGCGACCCTGTTGAACGTGCTATACAGGTAATGTAGAAGCTAATTGCCCAGGGACACACAGGTGATGCCAGGCGGTTTGCGTTCAGGGCCCAAGAGAGCCCAGGGTTCGGGCTCTGCAGACAAACCAACAATTGAGAAGAGCGGGACAAAGGAGAGCCCACATTCTGCTCAGGCCCTGGAGACCGGGTCCGAGCGCTTGGCCCATTTTTTTCTTTGAGAATGGGTGGGGGTGGACTCTTATTGCCAATGGTGACAGGAAAATTTGGAGAAACCTTTCTGCTCAGAACAACTGCAAAGGCTGGAAAAACACGTGCACATAATTTGAAGGAAATGGAGACCCACCAGAGCGGTGAGAAAGTGCTTGGTTAATATTCAAAGAAAGGGAACGCAGAGAAGTGAGCGAGGCATGGAGGACCTTTCACTCGGGGACTCTGCAGTTCCTAAGGAGCGTGCTAAGAGTTGACCAGGGAGGGACGAGGATGGAAAAAGATATTCTGTGCAAACACTAAGTGAAAAAATGAAAGTGGCTACATTAATATTAGATAAACCAGATTTCCGGATAATGAATATTACCATGACTATTCATACATATTACCCACCTTTTGTTCAGTGTCTGTAAGTTAAAGCCCACAAGAAAACTCAAAATTGAATAAGAAAAATGTCCCAGACTTTTAAGGACAAACAAACGAGTGACAGGACGTAGGATTTGAAGACATTTGCGTCACGTGGAGAAGTATACTTTCCGTGGTCTTCTGGGTCCGAACTGGAACTGAGCTGCCTGCCTTCCTACAGGCTTCTCCTTGTCAAACGTGCTTGTGTCCTTGGCCGCCTGGCAGTGGGTCAGGGGGCTCCCGAGATGGCAAACGTCTTCCTTGGCAGCCTGGAAAAGTGTGCGACGCAGGGGCTGGAAGCCATCCGTCACAACTGAAGAAACGGAGCAGGTGCTCCGTGTCACACTGGAACACTCTACGAAGCTCAATGGCAAGTTACTGACTCGGGGGTACGAATGGCAGCTCAGATTGAGCCGGGATTTATCAATGGAGTCGTTACCTAAGCAGCATTTTGAACCTAAGAGGTTGGACGAACTTCCACGGTGAGTTCTAGAATTTTCTCTCAGGACTAACATCAGAGCACGTAACTAGAATATCGATACTACCTTGACAAAATTTTATTTCCCCTCCACACTTTTTCCCCCTCTTTCCCCACCTCTCTGACTATCTGTGTCTTCCTTTTCTCTCTCTTTTATAGTCTGTTTCTCATTTTCTCCTTATCTTTTTCTTTGTATCTCTTGATTCCTAATTTTACGTTTATATTTCTAGCTTGCTCTTTAATCATTTTCCATCTCTTTTTACAGTCTTCCTCCTCTTTCTGTCTCTCATCACTTCCTCTCTTTTACTAGAACTTTCTTGGCATCTCTTCACTTTTCTCTCTCTCATCCTCCTTCTCCTACTTCCTGTTTTACTGGGCCCAGGGTCATGAAGAGGTCACGTCAGAGCTGCTATCCATCATGCTCTCCCTTCGCTCACCTCTGCAGACGCACGAGCCTATGAAATCACTCACGATGCCCTCTGGATCCTTTCTAAAAGACACTTGGCAGCAGACGTTGGGGGGTGGGGTAGGGAGATAGGTGGGTGGGATGCCATTGATGTCTATGAGAAGTGGCATCGCCCGGCAGGCAGCAAGACAGATTTTATTGTCAGGCTGTAAACCACCCCCTGGTATTTTGTGGCTGGCAGATTTTCTACATGAGAGTGATGAGCTCACACAGTGTATTGACTTCTGAACCGCCGCGTCCCTATGACATATGATCCAGGCAGAATGTGGGAGATGAGGCCAGTGGTTTTAACGCCCCAGGCCAAGGCAAGCTGGCTGCTGTGGGGATCCAATTCTCCCATCGCACACATTCCAGGTCATAACCGAAGGTGCTTCACTGTTTTTTTTTCTTCACATATTCATGTACCTTTTTCTTGTTGATAGAAAAAAACAAAGTAAGCACCAAATCCAACTGCAGCACAGTTCATTAAAACAATTTTAAAAATCACTTAAGCAATTAGCCAACGAGAGGTTCTTTTGAGTTAATGGCATGCCTGAACGATTTATGAGTTGGCAAAGTCTCGATTAAATGAATTAACCAGGAGTTAACTGCCTTAGCTGCCAGCCCCAGCTAGGATAAGCGCTGTTGGCGTGTGAACTGCTGACACTTTGCTCTGAGAGTCAGAGACCCACACTGCCCATTAGAACAGGTAGGTGCTCTATGAAATGGGCAGAGAATCTATCTGTGTGAGAGCATAGTAATCCATGGGACTCACCCAGGAGGACAGGGCTCAGGGCAGGAGAGCATGGTCCACAGGGCAGAAATGGTGGGGTGGCGAAGAGGGATCCCGGGAAAGGGAAGAAGGGGGGACTAACAGCAGCAATGATGGCCATCAGTGAACGCCGGGCACCTGGCGTTTTCCATAGCCCTCTCAGCCCCTGCTCTCAACTGTCCCGAGGAAGAGCCATCAATATTTTTCTAGTAGTTAAGAGAGCATGCCTCATGCAAGATACAACAGGTGTTTTATTTCTTGTAATCACCACGACCCCCTTTGAGGGGCTTTATACGGGGGAGGAAGGAATAAATTGGGAGTTTCTGAAGAACTTTCCCAGGATCAAATGTCTGGACAGTGACAGAGCCTGGTCTGAATGCCCCACCACACAGCTCTCCTGCTTTCCTGGGGACACAGGGGAGAGGCCAGTGGAGGGAAAACCCCACCTACCTCACAGTTGACCACCTACCAGCCCTGATGGACAGTCTCAGAATTATTGCTCTGGGCCAGGCTTCTATCACTGGTTCCCTGAGGCTTAGCTGTGGTGAGGTATTTTGATGTAAACAAAGCTAAGTTTAAATTCTGCTTCTATGTGACCCAACGATTCCACTGCTGGGCATTTATCTAAAGAAACTCAAAACACTAAGTCAAAAGAAGCACCCCTATGTTCATTGCAGCACTATTTACAATTGCCAAGATTTGGAAGTGGCTCAGTCAGTAGATGAGTGGATAAAAAAGCTGTGGTACATTTACACAATAGAGTACTACTCAGCCATGAAAAGGAAGGGAATCTTACCTCTGCAAAAACATGGATGGATCTGGAGAGCATTATGCTAAGTGAAATAAGCTAGTCAGAGAAAGACAAATACCATGTGATTTCACTTATATGTGGAATCTAATGAACAAAACAAAATAACAAACAAAACAGAAACAAACTCATAGCTGTTAGAGGGGAAAGGGTCAGGAGGCTGGGTGAAAAAGGTGAAGGGATTAAGCTAAATAGATAAATTCTGCTTTTAGAATTTTCTGTCTCTCTGGCTTTGGGCAAGTCACCTCCCTGAGCTTCAGCGAGCTTGCAGAAAGCGGTGGGGGCTAAGTGGTGGGGTAGGTAACGTGTCTAGCTTGTGGTAGGCTCTCCACCTAGGGTTTATTTTATCATTCTGAGTATGTACTATTATTGAATTGTGGTCCCCAAATTGTTGTGTTGAAGCCTTGACCCCCCAGGGCAGCAGGATGTGACTGTGTTTGAAGATAAAGTCTTTGAAGAAGAAATTAAGTTAAAGAGAGGCCATCGGGGTGGGTCCCAATCACCTCTGACCGGTGTCTTATGAGAAGAGGAGACCACGTGATGGCACAGGGGGATACAGCCACCTGTGAGCCAAGGCAGAGGCCTCCGAAGGAGCCACCCCTGCCGACACCTTGATCTTGGACTTCCAGCCTCCAGAACTGTGAGAAAATTAATTTCCGTTGTTTGAGCCATCAATCTGTCCTACTTAGTCATGGCAGCCCTAGCAAACCCATACAACTAGCAGAACAGAAGCCGGGAAGGTCCCCTGTCTCCCCAATATCTTTTCACCCCAGGAGGCAGATGCCTTCAGAGAGGCCTTGTCTCACACCTGGTCCAGAGCAGTTCCCCAGCCCCAGGTGCTCCCAAGCCTCTGTCTCCCCTTTGGTGACAGACTGTCCTCTCTACCAGCATGCACATTGCATGAAGGAGGACCTCGTTAATGTTTCCAGAGCCCTTGTCCTCCTGCCTGGCCCAGAGCGAGCGCTTCACAAATGGGTGGATGGATGAATGAATGAACTAGTCTCATTAACGGCTTCAGAGAGATAAATGTAAAATATGATCCCACCTCTCAGGGATGGTTTTGACAATGTGGCTTTTACTAGTAGGTCGCTCTCTGGTTCGTAGGAGTACCTGTCACTCTGTTTTTGGGGGACACCCCTGAATGAAGGAGCTGCCGTCTCCACAGCATGTCTTGTCTTCAGGCACATGGCGTACCCCGGATGCACTGCTGCCATTGGTCTTCTTCTAAGCGGAATCCACGTGGAGTCCAGAGTATCACAGCCAATGTCATTTCCACGTCACCCTCCCTGTGGGAGAGTCCAAAGGCTGCCCTAGTTGTCCCATGTGGACCAGTGAACAGCCACCATCAAAATGAAATCTGAGAAAAAATGACACCAATTCTTTTACTTCTAAACTGCTCCTTCTTTGAAGAAAAATATAGGTGATTGCACATAAGAATATAAGAAATAATATTTAAAGTATGAGGTTACATACCTAGAAATTTCTCCTTATTTTAATAAAAAATATAGGAAGTTATGCATAAGGAAATGAGAAGTATTTTAAATTGTGTTATGAGGTCATACAAGTAATGGCAGAGAGGAGGCTGCTTTTCTCCCTCAGTTCTAGGGTGACTCGTGTTTCTTCATGAGCAGCTGGGGTTCCCTGTTTCAGGGTTAGCAGTTCCTGGAACACGTGATTAACGAGAGAAAACGTGGATGGGACGGGTAAACAGAAGTCTTGCCCCAGCTTTGTGTCACGGTGCTCATTTCCTTCCTTCCTGCTTGGTTGGCACCAGGACTTGACCCCTGGTGCTGGCCTGCCTTGGTCATGGTCATTCGGTCCCTGCCTGTCATCCCTCTGGACTCAGAGACCCTTAAAGGCAAAACGCCACGTTGTACTTACCTTCATGTTTACACCACCTACCTCAGCGCTCAGCACACTGTGGGGCATCCTCCAAGGCTTGCTGAACCGAAATAAAGCGAACGTGAAAGCTGCCCAGACAGACGAAACTCTCTGGAGCCCTTAGAAGGAGGAATAAGGGGGGACTTACAGGCAGAATACGGGTGCATGAAAGGAGGCAGAAAGGGCACGCGAGCCAGACTGCAGTCTGAGATAAATACTGACCTCAGTCACTGTGCCCTGAGGTTCTCAGAGACTCCTTTGTCTTGTGCTTTATTTTGCTTTAGTGGAATTTTGCAGCTCACACTCCAAATTACGGGAAAGGAGAGCTTCGTAGATTAGACTTCGTTTGCTGCATGCTTTGGCTCTGGTAAGAAGAGAAATAGAGCAGACCTTGGTTAGCCACAGTGCTAAGTGGATATTGCATGGGCGGGGCCGGGCCTCCCCAAGGGGGTGGGATGTTATAGAACAAGAATGCAGGACACAGAACCCAAACCAGCAATGCGATAAGGCCACGCTAATGAGACCACGACGATAGGTGGGACGCTGCAGGAACACGCAGGGTCGTTCACAATATGAGTTAAAATGGTCATAGCTGAGAGCTTTTATTCCCCTGGGTATGCGTTGTGTGTTGTATGTAGTGTGTGTTTGTACATACCTGAGCTTGTGAGTGTGGGTATGATGGGAGAGACAGGAGTTGGAGGGTCTGTGAGTGCTCATGTTTCCGGGTCTTTCAAATGTAGTAACTAAGGGGCTGTGGGAAAAGCAGTTAAGGAACTGGAGAAACCCGACAGAGGGTGAGGGTGACCCACAGCTGCCGGAGTCGGTGGCCTGTGGAGACACAGCCAGTGAAAAACTCTCATGTTCCTTTCCTGACAAGGGCCATTTCTGACTTCCTTTTGTTCCACATCAGGGTTTGTACGCGGCAAGGGGTAGAAACATAGTGTGTGTCAATGGGGTTACAAATGGTTGCTACAGCTTTCCAGAAAAGCAATGTGAAAATGTTTCTCAAGAGCATCAAAAATGTTTATGTTTATTCTGGTCATTTCTCTCCGAGGTAATCCAATGTAGGGAGAGGATGGAATATGAACTGATGATATTTCTGTACAAGATTTTTACCAAAGATCATTGATTAAATAGAAAAATTATGAGCACCTAAATTTCCAATCAGAGGATAATAATTAAAGTATAACCACTGTATGAAACAGTGGGGCCTCCACCCCAAAAAGACACTTAGGAAGAACTTTTAAACATGTGAGATTCTTGAGAGACAGTTTAAGAATGATTTTAAAAACTATTATAGTATGACAAGGATAGAAAAATGCAAAGAGAAAAATCTAAAAACGAAATAACCAAAACATGAGCCCTGATTGTTTGATGAAATACTAGCATTCCTTTTCTGCTTTTTTCAAGTTTTGCTATACATTCTTTTTGTCCCCTTTTAGACCCTACTCTGCATTCTTAATTCTCTCCCATAAGCTTGTGTGATTTTGTAATCTGACAAAAATAAAAAACGTTCTTGGTTAGCTGGTTCTCCAAGAGAGCTCCTCTTTGCCTTATTCTGCACGCTAGGGCTGGGACCGTGCCAGGGATGGGGGATACCAACTTCCTGTGTACACCCCATCTCCGATGCCCGGAACAGGCGCTGGGAAGTTCGCACCACAAAAGTCATACAGCTCCACAAACCACCAGAAAACAAGCAGCAATGCCATCTGATGCAAGTCAGGAACAAGAACACATCAGGCCAACCCCCCAAGGCTCAGCCTCCCGACTCCCCAGTCCTGCTACCCTCCTTCCAGACCGAACCACTCTCTCATCAGCTCGCACTATTTTTATATTTCCTCTTCGGTAAACTGTATAAATAGAACCATGCGTTCCTACTCTCTTGCATCTCACTGCTTCTGCTCAGCATCATGTTGGTGAGATTTCCGCACGTCGCCTGTGGCTGGGGTTTGCTCAGTCTCTCTGCTGCGCTATAAATACATTTTGTGGTAGGAATATCCATCCTATCATCTTTTCCTCTCCGAATGTCCATTTGCTTCCCGTTGGGGGCTGTTATAAGTCAAATGCCACTGTGAATATTTTCTAGATCCTTAGCTAGATCTGTTTTAAATGGCATATAGTTTTCCCCTTTTTCGTATCCAGTATGATAATTCACTATTTACAGTTAACGTAATTTTTGGTATTTTGGAGTTCAAATATACCCCCTTGCTCTTTGTTTTTCATCTGTCTCTGCTCTTGATGTTCCTTTTCCACTCCTTTCCGCCTTTCTTTTGGGTTTTAAACAATGTTTGTTATTGAAGTATAACGTGTATAGAAAAGCGCACAATTAAATCTCAGCGCGTGTTCACAAACTGAACACACAACCATGTTCAGATAAAAAAACACAAAATGACACGCATCCTCAGAGACCCCTCGCCTGGGCCCTTTCAGGTATCGGTCTCTTCCTGCGAGTGACCACTGCCCTGACCCACAACTTGACCTTGGCTTTTTTGATCTTTACGTAAATGGAATCATACAGGGCTTTTGTTTTTGGTGTCTGATGTGTGTGTGTGCTCAATATTTTGTTTGTGAAATTCATTCCTCCAGTTGGGTTTAGTTGTAGTTTGTATATTGTCATTGTTTTAATGATGTTAATGCTTCGTATCCACAAGTGTGGTATATGTCTCCATTTATTTGTATCTTCTTCAGTTTCTCCAGAGGCTTATAATTTCCAAGTGTAATGTTTTACCACTTGGATTAAATTTATTTCTTGGTATTTTATTTTTTTGAGGCAATTGTAAATGGGGTTGTTTTCTTAGTATTCCTTTCTGATAGTTCATTATGGGTGTCTAAAAAATACAGCTGATTTCTACTTTACTGAATTCATTGATTGGTTCCAGTAGTTTTTTGGTGGAATCTTTAGGGTTCTCTATATACAGTATTATGTCATCTGCAAATAATGATCGTTTTGATTTTCCTTTTCAATTTGGATAACTTTTATTTCTTCCTTTTGTCTTATTGCTGTGGCTAGGACTCCCAGTACTGTGTTGAATAAGAGCAGTGAAAGTGGATGTCCCTGTCTTATTTCTGGTATTAAGGGAAACACTTTTCGTTTTTCCTGGTTGAGGGCAGTGTTAGCTGTGGGTTTATCATATACAGCCTTCAGTGTGTTGAGGTGTGGTCTCTCTATTCCCACTTCACTGAGACTTCTTATAAATGGGTGCTGGATTTTGTCAGGTGCTTTTTCCGCATCTATCGATGTGATCATATGGTTTTTATCTTTCGTTATGTTTATTGATATTTCACATTAATTGATTTGCAGATACCGTACCAACCTGGTATCCCAGGAATAAATCCCACTTGATCAGAGTGTATGATCTTCTCATTGTGTTGCTGAATTTGGTTTGCTAATACTTTGCTGAGGATTTTCGCATCTATGTTAATCAGGGATATTGGCCTATACCGTGTTTTTCAGACCATAAGACACACCTAAGTTTTAGAGGAAGAAAATAGGAAAAAAAATTTTGAAGCAAAAAATGTGGTAAAATATTTAATAACACAAGTAACATAGTATTTCACCAATGTAAATGTAAACAGAACTCAACAGCAGCATTAACAACCATTATTCCTCCCAAATTGGGGCGTGTGTGTCTTATAGTTGGAAAAATATGGTAATTTTCTTTCTTTGTAATGCTGTTATCTAGTTTTGGAATTAGGATAAACTGGCCCTCATAAAATGAGCTTGGGAGTCTTTCCTCCCCTTGAATTTTTTTGAAATAGTTTGAAAAGCATAAGTGTTAGTTCTTTGAATGTTTGGTAAAATTCACCTGTGAGGCCATCTGTCCCAGGAATTTTGTTCTCTGGGAGGTTTTTTTTTTTTTTATTACTGCTTTGGTTTCGTTGGTTGTAATCGGTCTGTTCAGACTTTCTGTTTTTTTCTTGATTCATTTTTGGAAGACTGTACATTTCTAGGAATTTATCCATTTCTTCCAGATTGTCCAATTTATTGGCAGACAGCTGTTCATAGTATTTCTTTATATTCCTTGTATTTCTGTGGTGTCACTTGTCACTTCTCCATTTTCATTTCTGATTTTATTTATTTGGCTCCTTTCTGTTTTTTCCTTGGCACGTCTGGTTAAAGGTTCAGCAATTTCATTTATCTTTTCAAAGACCCAGCGCTTGATTTATTGATCTTTTTGTATTTTTTTAGACTCTATGTTGTTTATTTCCACTCTGACCTTTATTTTTTACTCACTTTGGGCTCTATTTGTTCTTTTTCCAGTTCCTTGAGGGGTAATGTGAGATCATTTATTTGAGATGTTTCTTGTCTCGTGAGGTAGACCTATACTGCTGTGATTTTCTCTTTTAAATCGACTCCCCCTCTGTCCCACAGATTTGGGGTTGTTGTGCTTTCATTTTCACTTGTCTCAAGGTATTTTGCAACGTCTTCCTGGACTTCAACGTTAACTCATTTCTTGTTTAGTAAAATATTATTTAGAAAATATTATTTAGCCTCCACGTGTTTGTGTGTTTTCAGTTTTTTTCCTTTTAATTGATTTCTAGTTTCACAGCATCATGATTGGAGGAGATACTTGAAATGATTTCAATCATCTTCGATTTGCTAAGACTTGTTTGGTGTCCTGACGTGTGGTCTATCCTCAAAACGTTCCATGTGCACTTGAAAAGACTGTATATTCTGCAGCTTTGGAGTGGAGTGTTCTAAAAATACGTATTACATCCATCTGTTCTACTATAGCATTTAAAGCCACTGTTTCCTTGTTGATTTTCTGTCTGGAAGATCTATCCATTGATGTCAGTGGTATGTTAAAGTCTGTTTATGTCCACCCATATTTGCTCTGTATATTTAGGTGCTCCTAAGTTGGAGATTTTTTATGTCATCAGAAACCCTTTTGTTGGGCATGAGCTAAAAACAATGACAAGTATTTATTTAATAAAAAGCTGAGTAGCAAATTTCCCTTTCTCAAAAATGGAAACCTATAGCTTTACAAAGTGTTCGTCAACGACGAACATCCACCGTCGGGACTAGATCACTGACTGCGTGGAATTCAAAAGGCAGGACCAACTCCACGGACATCGGTGTCAACTTTGAAAGTCGATCATTACTTTCAGCTGACTCGGTTCAAAAATAACAATTTAATACGTACAGGAACAGGGTTTTGTTTATATATCACTCTATGAAGCAAGACTTTCATCTAGATCAAGTTACTGGTCTTCTAAGCTCATTGTACTTATTTACAATTCTAAAATGTTTTGTTCACATTGGAGGAGTAAGGTAATGTGATTTCTGTTGACTTGGCAGAAGAGAAATCTGAAAACAGATAAATGATACCAGAGTTATAATGGTGTCATCAGATTCTTCAAACAAGATCATTTAACCAAATATCAACAATTGTGTAATTTTTCATACTGTTTAGAGCATCAAAATAAAGCTTTTGGAAGTTCACTCTGTCAGTGATAACACTCCTGACATTATTGTAAATTTAGTTGAAAAGCTCAACATTTAAAAAAAGCCATTTGTTTGGGAGGAGATATGCAGATACAAAATTTGATGAAGCACAGTACTTCTTAGAAACTATCCTCTTACTAATTAAGAAACCTACAGAAACTATACTGGCCATAGGTGTGGTTTATACATATTTCATAATTATATCAGTAACAGCATCATATTCTGTCAATCAAATAGAAGTGATAGTCCTCACATGTTTAAAAATAGTATTACATAAAGTAACTAAACCACAGACTTCAACTGTACTGAGCAGATGCGTGTATAACATTTCTTCAGTGCGGCAGCATAAACGTCTCTTTCCTGGCCATCACTAACCAGGTATTAGAAAGATTTAAACCTCTGAAGAATTACTTCGTAAATTGATTGAAGTGTTTGGCAATGGTTGATTTTGAAGTCTTTTGTAAATTCTCTAAATTTGGGGTGCAAAGTTTTTTTTTCAAAACCACTTGAAAATCTTTACTCCCAGAAATCAATGTGCAGAGCACCAAAATTTTTTTTCTAAGAGGTTTGGATACTTTCAGAGAACTGCATTCATTCAAAACAAGGCTTGCTCATTTACGTCTCCAGCTGTGAGGGGGGCTCTCAGTAAATTAAAGATAAGACCTCAAACAGCGCCTAAGCTTTAGTTTCGAAAGCATGTATTTTAACTCTGGAATATTTGAAGTCTTTTGGAGGAGATGTTCTTTTTAACTAGGAAACTCCTCTTTTAATGGAACGAGATGAGATTGGGAAAGACAATGATTTCTGTAGCATCTAAATGCATCAAAACATACCAGAATCCTAATTGAGGGACACATTTTTTTTAATGTGAAAGAAATGCACTTGAATGAAGGCAGAAAGAGCGCCTGTGTGAATATTTGGCTGGCACGTGGATATATTCAGGGCACAAGGGATTGGAGTTGAGACTACTTCCATTTAGCAGAGTATGGTCTGAGTGTACCTGTAGAGAGAGTATTTACTTTTTTAAAAAGATTTTATTTACTTAGTTTTAGAGGGAGGGGAAGGGAGGGAGATAGAGAGGGAGAGAAACATTAATGTGTGGTTGCTTCTTGTGCGCCCCCTACTTGGGACCTGTCCATAACCCAGGCATGTGCCCTGACTAGGAATTGAACCGGTGACCCCTTGGTTTGCAGGCCACTGAGCCACACCAGCCAGGGCGAGAGTATTTTCTTAATTAAAAATTTCTTACTCTGTAGAAAAGTATCAATTAAAGATATTAATAACTTCAAGTTGTCCTAGTTCCCTGTGGGCTCCTGTGGGGCTAGGACTTGAGTGATGAAACACAGAACTCAAAGGGAATCATCACCAGGACAAATAAAGGTTGTAGAACCAAGTCCCTTTTCCTCTTGGAAAAACAGAGAAAGGATTATTATAATTTGACCTCTCCTCAGGGCAGGGAAAATAAACCCTTGAAATGAACCATGATTTGATTATTTATCTAAGTGTCTTCCAAATGGAAATTCACACACGGCTGCACAGGGTCACCCGGGTTCTCCTTGAGGATACAAATTCTGCCCCCCACCTTGACCTGCAGTGTCAGAGTCTCAGGGATGAGGTTTGGGGCATTGATTTGTCAGGAGCGCCTCTGGGTGATTCTGATTTGGATCTGGGGTGCACAGGGCTGCTGGGCACCCTTGACAAAAGGAAGCCTTCCAGGCTGCCCGAGCTGAGTGACAGGAAGTGCCCTCCTGCAGGAGCCAGCCTGCTCTGGTCTGGCACGGCCCTAGCAGAAAGGTTTCTGTGGGGCTGTGCCCCTCTTCCCTTTACTTTCCGCTGGTTCAGCATGCCTTCTGGAAACAGATAAGGCTCAGTGCTTTCATCTCTAGGACAGCCCTTAAGCGTTCAGTGTCAAACAGGCAAATCCAGGCTTTGCTGCACCCCTCCTGGGGGCCCTGGGTCTCTTTCTGCCTCTCAACTGCCCTCACGGCGGGGCGGAGGGGGGGCCTGCCTGGGCCTCCTGCCATGTCTCTGCTGTTTCCCTGCAGGGCCTCAGTTCCTGCTAGTGGGGGCCGGCACAGGGCTCTCTTGCACCATGCTGGTGCATCCCAGCGTGCTAGCAGCAGCACCTGGTTGTACGGATGTTGTTAATAGGCGTCTCCTAGAGTCAAGGTCTTGATCCAGTGGTGGTTGTGGTGTGGGAATGTCAGTGATGGGCAGGTGACATGAAGGTAGCAGGGACACTAGGCTGCAGGGAGAGCCTGGGAGGGTCCCCACAGTTCTGTCCTGCCAGCTGTGTCTACAGTAAACCCGAAATCCGAGCTGATGGCACGAGACGGCTGCACATTATGGTTCTGTCATTCTAGTGGGCCAGCGGTTTTGGCTCCTGCCTTCTTCTAGCCACTTCTTGCCTCTGCAAATGTGTGTTTCCTCCCATTTCCACTTTTTCTTATTGTCTCTATGGGAGCAGATGTGGCTCTTGCTCTCACTGATGAATGTCCCTCTCCACCCAGTGACATGGTAGGGGCATTCCATGGGGATGTGGGTTTTGGACCAATCTCCCAGGGCTTCTGCATTCTCAAAGACACTAAACCTATAGTTCAGGTGACAGGTGGAGTGTGGCTGTGGGGAGCAGCCTGGCCTATGTAGCTAAGTGACACTTTCGGGGACAGCCAAGCAATCAAAGACCAATGGATCCAGAAACTCAGGAAAGTAGCATGGCATTCCTAAGGCTGCAGACCTTGAAATTGAGACAGAACTAGGACTTGTAGAAATGTGATGGTATTTTCTTGTATTTTCATCAAGTAACATACACACAGGGTTCAAAGATCAAAATGACATAACAAAGGTAGGCCTTCTGACGACCCCACCCCTGTCTGCCTTCCTCTCCCACCATCTGCATCTTCACCTTGGCCACCTATGTGTTCTTCCAGTATCTCTCCATGCAGACCGAAGCAAACATGCATACATGTTATTCGTTCCACCCTTTTTCATAGCCTGTTGAATACATTATTCTGTTTCTCACTTACGAAACCCTGAGAGCTTTCTTCATTATCATTATTAAACTTTTTACAGCTCATTGTATATAGTCCTTTCTATTGATGTAACATCGTTTTTGTAAAAAAAAAAACAGTTTTTTTGAGATATAATTTATATACCATAAAATTCATGCATTTACATTACGTAATTCAGAGATTTTTAGTATATTCAGAGCGGTGCAGCCTTCACACAGCATCATAGCTGTTTAACCAGTCACCTGTGAATAAACTACTGGGGTTACTTCTAACCTGTCACTGTAAGAATAAAAAGTCCTTCGGGGAGCATTCTTCTTCATGCCTCTTGGTGCGCACACATGGGTACATCGCTGGGATAAGCAGAGGGGATAGGTGAGCACATTTGAAATTTTGATGTCGGCTTTGCTCTCCAAGTCAGTAGAGCTACTTTACAGAGACGACAGGGGAGGAAGAGAACCTTCCCTCCCCCACCCCACCCCAACAGGCCAGATAAGGTGTGATTTTTTTCCATTTTTACTCATCTGAAGAATAAAAAATAGGCATCTCACTGTAGTTTCCATTTGCCATTAATGATACTTTTATTCTAAAAATATGTTTTCCATGATGATATCAGCCTCTAAGTTGGTTCCTAATGGTGGCCACCTCCCTTGCATGCCCCGCTCCCGCAGTGAGTCAGGCCTGCCCTGTGTGTCTGCTGGAATATGGCAGGAGCATATGTGACTTCTAGGGCCAGGTGGTACAGGGCACTGCCCCTCCTAGCCTCTTGTTTGGCTTGTTGGGGGTGGGGGACAAGTGCTAGGTAGTGAGGTTGCCTGCAGAAAGCCCACTCGCCAGGCCAGCAGCAACCTGTCAGCCATGTGAACAAGCCACTTCCAGCCCCAGTCCTACCTTCAGGTGACCGTGGCCCCAGCAGATGTCTCACAGCAATTTTGGGGGAAGCCAGGGGACAGAACCACCCACTAGGCCACTCCTGAATCCCCATCTCCGGAAACAATGGGATAACAAAAAGCAATTGCTGTCTTAGCCCCTGGAGTGATTTATATGCAGCAACAGACAGCCGCTCTATTCACTGAATGGGCACAGCATAAACGTTAGCTCTTAGCATCTTTCTTACGATGGTTTCATATGAAGTGAGCTAGCCAACCACATACCTTGATGGAAATCAGTACTCTGTCTCAGCTTTCACTGCTGTTGATAATTGCTTCCTCCCGTATCCTGCTTTAGGGAAAAATTATTAGCATGCCTATTTACACTCTTAAATTGACACAGGTGTCCTGTCTCATCCTTGGCCCCAAAGCTTTCTGTTCCAGGCTCACCTGACCTTTCAAGGCTCCCTGGAGGTTTGGGTTAAGACTACGAGTCACCTGAGTCCCCCGGATCTGAGCACAGATGCCAGTTCTGATGATGTGTGCTGAGAGGGCCTTCTAGCCATCCTGTCCCCTTTTCCGTGGGACCTGTGTTTCTGGACTTGTGTTCTGGCAAGCAGCCCAAATTGCTTGTGATTATTTCCTTTGCAACCAGGACGAAGATTTTGGCTTTGTTTTGTTTCTACCTGACCCACTTCTCCAGCCCCCGGGCTGCCGGTTACTGAGCCTCATCTGTGGTTTATCCTTACGCAGATGGATAACAAATTGGTGAGGCGCAGAAAATCCATAGTTGGCACCGGCAAGCTCTCTTGTCAGGAAAGGTATTAACAGGCACATTCTACAGGTTAAAAAAAGCAATACGGCAATGGAAGGGCCCGGTGAGGAAAGCAGATGTTCGCGGAGGGTTTCCTGGGGAGTCTGCCATCAATAAATAACACTCTGGGCACTGGGAGCGAACTCAATCCAGAGGCTGCTTTGCACAGAGTGTTGGAGACTGATGGTGCGTGAACCACCCGGCGGGAGTGCCAGTTGTGTCCAGCTGGACTTTTCTGGAGATTTTTCAGAGTGGCTAGGTATGTTTCTTTCAAAGATCTAAAAACTCATGTTCAAAGCCAGGTCTTAACAAAGGAAGATTAACAGCTAAGCCTTTTTAGGGGGAACCAGAAGGAAAAAGGAAACTTTGTTGTTGGCATGTGGACAATGCCACCTGAGAAAGGACCCCCTTCCCCATCAAAAGCAAACAGATAAAGGATCCCATGAAACCCCGTGGCCCTAAAGTCCATGGTATATGTTGTGGGGAAGAGAGAAGTGGAGAACTACTTTGGCAAGAACTAATATGGTATATAGAAAAATAAAGAATATGACACTTAAGAAAAGCCAAATTTGCAAAAAAAATATTTATGGATTTTAGAAAGAGAAAGAGAGAGAGCGCGAGAAACATTGATTTGTTACCCCACTTCTTTATGCATCCATTGGCTGCTTCTTGTATGTGCCCCAACCAGGGATTGCTCCTGCAACCTTGGTGCATTGGGACGATGCTCCAACCAACTGGGCCACCGGCCGGGACCAAGCTTTGAAGGAGGAACATACAAATGCGTTGCGTGTGGCTGCAATCCTCCTTCCACGTGGAGACGACTTCTTGCTGAAGTGTTAGACCTGGGTGGTCCAGGGTGGTAGGCACCAGCCACGTGTGGCTATTTAAATCTAAATTCAAAGTAATTCGTATTGAACTCAATTCAAAATTCAGTCCCTCCGCTACGCCAGCCCCATTTCAAGTGCTCGGTGGCCACACAGGCTGGTGGCTGCTACATCCAAGATTGCAAATTATACAACAGTGCCGTGGTTTGGACATTTCTCTCGGTCAGCTCTGGTTTAGAGCTTTGCTGGATCCTTTTGTGTGAAAACAAAACAAAGAAACTCCTCTCCCTCCCCCAAAAGAGGCAAGACTGCTAGAGTTAAAATTTTCTAGCTCAGATTTAGCAAACATTTCCTTTGTAGGGAAACTTGATGGCTAAAAATAATCAAAATTTGAAAAGTGCATATATGCAAAGCCAAGAAGCAACCCTTCCCTGTTGAAAACAAATAACAACAACAACAACAAAAAGGAAACATGAGGTTCACTTAGTGGGTACGCGTGATGTTTTGACGGGCGGAGGAGAGAGAATGCTGGGAAGGACTGGGGGGTGCCTGCAGAGCCTCTTGGAGAAAAGCACAGTTATGTAAGTGCCAGCGCTCTCTCAGTCTTTATTAACATCTGCGTTAATGACAGGGAAGCAAATGCTTTATTGTGATGGGGTTTTTTTTTTCAGGTATGTGAGCTCCAAAATATATGGTGTGCACCCAACTTTTCTAAAATTTAGAAGGGGAAATAAACTAAAAAAAGAGCACGTGGAAAATGCGCCAGGAATCTAGATGCTGTCTATTTATAAGGCACACATTATTCTGTGTTCGTACACATCTTGCACAATTGTAAGTTACAGCCAAGGACATTTTCCAGGGCCCACCAGGCACTGTAGGAACCCTTGTTGCCTTCTCCTTGCTTAACAATGGGTAAGAATGGCATGTCCCCAAGCCAAACACCAATGGCAAACAAGTAACAGCAATAACAGTAACAGTGAACATTTATCGAGAACTTATGTTTGAGCCTCTCATGCTTTATCTCACTTAATCCTCACAAGATCCACCAGTTAGGAACTATGGTACTATCCCCACCATACAGACATGCCAACTGAGGCAATGGAGGGCTTTCCGAAGGCACCAGGACGGTAGGAGCTGGCCAGGGACTGCAAACTCTTCCTGGATCAAATTCTGCAGGATTTAGGTTCTGATCTTTTCTGAAGGTACCCTGAGCATAGGAGGGGTCACATTTTATGCTGTTAAAAAGGGAAGGCAATCCATCTGGAAGCCCCACACTCATTGCTGGTTGGGACAGGAAATGGCGACCCAGACGAGCACGTGCAAATAGTTCACTAATAAAAAAACTGCCTCATAGCATCTTGGGACTCAGGGGCCTCAATCAGCTACAAAGGAGGACATTTGGAACACTGAAGAGCTACGCAGGGACTCTAATGTCTTCGGCAACAGTTGCTCAAGTTTACAGGAGAGTCAGAAGGTTAAAGAACTGACTGTTAATTAGCATTCCCCTCGGTGATCACAAGATGAAACATTTATAAAACCCTGTTCTGCAGTAGAATCCTTAAGCAGATTGAGCGGCCCGTCCTCACCACCTCGTGACACTCAAGGATGCCAAGCTTCACATTCCAATGTCACAGGAGAAGCAGCGTCCGGCCCGTCACAAACTGGTGAATTTTGAGAAGTATGGCGCTGCTGAGCTGGCCACTCGCAGTTTCCTTAGGGGTGGGTTTATGCACAGGCTCTCCGAGAGCCTTTCGGACGGCGTGTGGCAAGGACAGCCTAGAGGGCTGCTGACGAGGGCTCCATGGCTCCCACGCGCAGGAGAGTCCCAGTGACAATCCACCGGGTTCAGTGGAGGAAGACTTCCAGGAGGAGGATACACACAGAAAGCTCCAGGGCTGCACCAGCTGGAACGGTCCAGAGTCTAACTTCTTCCTTCCCTCCTTCTCTGGAGAGCAGGGGTCTGGCCTGCAAGGAACACTACCCCCTAAAAAAAGGAAAAAGCATAAGAGGGCATTGAGGAAACAAAGCCCAATCCTATCCTTGAGTGGGTTCCCCACCCTAATCAAAGGGCTAGGAGTGGCCATCCATGTTGGGGTCCCTTTCCCAGACTGGCACAGAGCTGGCTGGGCCAGTGATCTTACTGATGAATGAATACTTTAGAGAGAGGAGTAGGCAAAAATGGGAGGGAGGGATGGGAAGGAGGACCCATCTTATTCCTGATGCTAAGAGAGAAGAAAACAATCCCTTAGAGGACCATCGAACTCATTGATATTCACCCCAAGCATTAATTATTTTCATGTAAAGCACAGGAAGATTTTAGGTATGAATAGGTCAATGAAACAGAGCTCCTTTCTCTCCAAGCTGTTAAGTCCTCCTCTTAAAGCAAGCCAGCAGCATTAGCGCTGCAAGGGGCTCGGGCTGCCTGGTGTCTGTGAGTCTGGGTCCCCGGCTGAGCGGTGCAGCTGCGCGCCCAAGGTCTCCTCGGCTGCTGGACCTTGCAAACTCCACCAGATTCATGGTCTGTGTAACAGGAGCCAACCTTCCAAAGACTTTTCTATTATCTGGTTCTTTTGGCTTCTTCAGATGTGGTTCCCACCTTGAGAACATGCAGTCCCTGGTCTCCTGTGTGTATCACTCATTGCAGTGTGGGTTCCAAGAAGGCAGGAACCACCCGACTTGTTCCCTGGTGTGCGGCCAACACCCAGAACAGTGTCGAGCAGTGACAGGAGTTCACATTGTGTTTGTTAGATGAATCTCAGGGGAGACACAAAAAGAGATGCCTAGTGCTATGGGACATAGTAGGAAAAGACCTTACCTACAAAAACTGACACAAACAGTGATACTTACTATTCTGATTTTTTACCAAGTTAACTGAACTTACCACTCACTAGTTTATCTGTACACAATGCTGACAGCAGTGTGTCAACCCCACCAAATGAGAGGTTCGCAATTAACAATGGAGCCCGTGCTGAATCTCACCCCAGGGCTCTCTTTATCAGAGCATAATCTCTCCAGAGGCATGTTTTATAAAATGCACGTGTGTTTCCCTTCATACTGAATTCCAAGTACTTTTCATCGGATGCGTACTGTCACTTCCTGGTCCCAGATTGAATGAGGTCGTGGAGTGGCATATGTTTATTAGAATCACTGTAACTTGTGTCGTGTTGATTGGTGAGTCAGAACGTGAGGCATGCTTGGTTCGGAAATAGGAGGGCACCGTATGCTGGGCCGCAGGAACCATTTCTTTCTTTCTTTTTTTTTTTTTAAGATTTTTTATTTATTTATTTTTAGAGAGGGAAAGGGAGGGAGAGAGAGAAAGAGAAACATCAATGTGCGGTTGCTGGGGGCCATGGCCTGCAACCCAGACATGTGCCCTGACTGGGAATCGAACCTGCGATGCTTTGGTTCGCAGGCCAGCACTCAGTCCACTGAGCTACACCAGCCAGGGCCGCAGGGACCATTTCATTCGGGAAGGTCTGCGAATGGAGCTCCAGAGCATGATGGGGCATCTTCGTCAAAGGCCACACCGAATCGCCTCTGTGTAGCTGCCTGAAGGTGAGAAGATGAGTGAGGTGAATTCTCAGCGGTGCGATTCAATGTGGTGCTGCCCACTCGTGAAGCACGGCAGCCAAAGCGCCACAGGTATTTACCTACTGGCGACGGTGTGCAAGGCCCCTGCTGATTTTTCAAGGTTGTGGAGATCCAAGATGGCGGCAGAGTAGCTGGAAGCGATGCTTACCTCCTCCCAGGACCAAACTGGAGTTACAATTAAAATATAGAACAATCAGCCTGTTTACCCAGCTGAAGACTAGCTGAACAGAAAACCAAGGAATTACAGAAGCCACATCGAGATTAGTTATGCTTTCTAATCCAGCACTAGAAAAATCCACTGAATTTGGAAGCAGCCCAAAATTGATGAAAGGTGAATCTGTGTACAGACTAATAGTTCGGAGACTTTTCTAGGAGCCAGTACAATGTCAATTAAAATTTCAGTTGATGATTACTACAAGCCATGGACCACAATGGCTATGCCGAAAGCTGCAGAATGCCATTGCATAAAGATCCCGCTTTCATTGGAGAGTATTATAAATGGAAGAGAATGGAGCTAAAACCTCATCAGCAATGGAGTGTAAAGGATGCTGCCGCTGTGGCTCAGGATGCTAGAGAAGATAGAAGGTTTTACATAGCCAATTATCAAACCCAAAGAACGCATCTCTGCCCAGTGCCAGTGTCTTCTGTGTGCCAGGAGTCCAGGCCTGGTATATCTGGGCCCTCTGCTTTGGACCTCATGTGACTGCAATTAAGATTCACACACTGAAGCAGATTTGTTGCAAAGACTGGTGAAATGGAGGAGGGGTGGACCAGTGATGCTGATAACACAGACGGGTCACAAGAGGAAGAAGGGGAAGGTCTGGTCACCCGGACCAACGCTCTGGATGCAAATGCTTCAGAAGATCAAGCCTCATGCTCCAGGATTAAAGAGGTAAACCACCTCCATCACAGCATCAGATAGCAACTTTGGGAGGCTCTCAGATCTTGAATTCCATTTTTGTTTCCAAGTCGGTCTCGCCCTCCCCTGCAGGTACAATTTGGAAATATAAGTTAAAATCAGTGAATATGTTGATTTTAGAGGAAAAAAGGTTGTATATGCTGAGTTGTGAGATATGGTCACTGCCTCTAAGGAGCTCATGAACATATCATAGAAGCAGTAAGTGCCAAGACTAGGTTAGTTCCCACCCACGGCCCTGTGTCTGCCTTCCCAGCTCTCTGATGCCCCTCGCCAAAGCCTCAGTCTGACCCCCAGCCCAGGCCAATTCTGACAGACAGGAAGCGGATAAATAGTACCCTTAGCCCATTCATTTCCAGTGTGTGTGGGATGTTGCGCAAAGCCCTGGGAGTGTCTGATGCAGTAAATACTTAATGAGGGACTTGGTGGGGTTCATGCATGTGTTCGGGTGTGCAAGAACCATAGGAGGGGCTGTGACCAATGGCAGTGCGGCCAGGGAGTGGGGATAATGGCACTCACGGGATACATGGAGTCATGATGGGAACCGCCGATCTGGGTCAGAGCCTCCTAGAAGAGGAGATGCTTGGCCTCAGGCCTGGGGGAGTTTGCTAGGTGGGTGTGGGAGGCACCTAGGCAGAGGATAGCAGCACATGTAAATGAGAGGTGGGGCCATGGCTGAGCTTGAATCTGGTAGGAGGTGAGTTGGGGCTGAAATCCAGGCCAGACTCATAAGCTAAGTGGCCCGTGCTGCCCTGACGGGTCACATGGGTATTAATTCACTGCATGCCCAGTGTGTATAGGATGCCGGCAGGGGGCACAGAGAGAGGCAAGTGTGGCTGTTGGGGCGCAGGCATGGGAATAAATGAATGAGTGAATGGATGCCCCTCTGGGGATGCTGGTGGACTTGGCCTTCTCCCTTTCCTGACCCTCAATTGCTGCCCACATGAGGGGGTCCAGTGCTTTGAGCAGAGGTGGATTTGCCCAGAAGCCTGAGCTTCAGGCCCCTCACTAGTAACAGGAGGAGGCTAGCAATGTGTTCCCATGGTCACATGTTTCTGTAAAATTTGCAAAAGTGAGATATTTGAGTGTTCATTTTTGTCAAGTGGACTCTCAAAATTTTATTGGCCTCAGGCCCCACAGACCCCTGGCTCTGTTGCACCTATGAGCCGGGCATGGACTGTCATCAGCCAGGGGCACCCAGGCAGCCTGCAGCCACAGTGCCCCCACCCTCCTGCTGGCCGGTTCCAGGGCTGGGCCTCTGCCTAGGTCCTTCCCCAGGTTTGGCGAGGGGTGCTGCTGATCGGGCTCCAGGTCTCTGTAAAGACCAGACACGTGCTGTGAATCGCTCACCTGCCCCTGGGTGGGAAGGGAGCAGAAGCCGGCTCAGGAAGGATGGGCTGGTGAAAAGACCAGAAGAGCAAGCCAGGGCAGGGCAGAGCGTGCAGAGTGTGTTCTGGGGACTGCAGTGGCTCTTGGCGGGACTGAGGGGCTGCTCAGAGGCGGGTGGGGAAAGGCCCAGCAAGGCCACCTCTGCCAAGCGTTAGCTCTTCAAACCCTGGGCTAGAAATAGGAGCAAAGCCTCCTGACGGGCAGCACACTCTGTGTAATTGTGAACTGAATTCGCAGGTGCAGGCAGCGCTCGCTCCCTGTGCAGCTTGCAGAACACTTGGTGACATACCTGTCAGCCGCCCAGTAAGGACAGGCAATTATTACGGAAATGCTGCCAGGAGGGGCTGACGGCCCTGGGGAAGAGGTCTAGGTGGCAGTGGCCCTGGCCGGCTAAGGAGGAGCCACACTGTCGTAGGCTTTTTGGAAGGAGTCCCAACCAGGGGGTCCCAGGCCATCAGAGAGCTCTTAGGGAGTAGACAGCCCTCCTGGGGAGAAAGAAAAAGAGAGGCCAGTAGGGGAGTGGTGGCTGTCTAGACTTGGGAGCGGGCATTGTGGCTTGTTATTGATCTGGTCTGCTACTGATAATTTGTCTGCTTAAAAAGCACACTTGCTTGTCTTCTTGTTGATCCTGTGCCCTCATTTTACCAAAGGGCATCGCCCCCTTTACTGGTCTTGGGGTTCATTGCCAAGTGCTCACTGCGCTGCCAGTCTTTGGTGGTGTCCACAACTATCGGGCTTACTCCTTACCCTCAGCTCTCTCTCTCTCTCAAATCAATGTTTAAAAACCTTTGCAAATATTAAATGTGCAATTTTAAATATTTTATGGAAAAAGAACTGGGCTAAGAGCCAGACACTTGGGTTCTTGCCCTGGCTCTGCCTTTCACTCATCATGTAATCCAGGACAAAGCAATCCACTCATTCATAAAAATACCCAGTTCCCATAAAGAAAACAAAGGTGGTGAGTTAGATGCTCTTTGAAGTATTTATGGCTAAACTCACCTAGGGAGGGGTTTCTCTTTTAAACAGGTTTGTTTAAATATGTCATTTCATCTTTCAAAAAATCAGTGGACTTTATTTTTTAGAGCAGTTCGAGTTTTAGGGGTACATGAACCTATTATTACAGTATCATACAGAGTAGTTACACCTCCCTGGAAACCCCCTGTACTCCACCTGTTTACCTTCCCTTCCCCAAACTCCGGCAACCACTGATCTTTTTACTGTCTCTACAGATTGACTTTTTCCAGAATGTCTTATCTCCAGAATCATATAGTATGTGGCCTTGTCAAATGGGCTTCTTCCGCTTAGCATTATGCATTTTAGTCCCCACTCTGTCTTTTGAGGACACCACAGCTCACTTCTTTTTATTGCTGAGTAATAGTTCCTGTCTGGATGGATCGCAGTCTGTTTATCCATTCTCCTACTAAAGGACGTCTCAGTTGCTCTCGAGTTTTGGCAATTATAAATAAGCTGATAGAAACGTGTGTGGGCACGTTCTCCTGTGGACATCAGTTATTATCTTCTTTGGGTAACTACTAAGAGCACAGTTGCTGAATCTTAGGGTAAGGGAATGTTTGGTTTTGTAAGAAATTGTCAGACTACATTCCAAAGTAGCACTATTTTGCACTCCCACCAACAATGAATGGGAGTTCCTGTTGCCCCACAGCCTCAAAGCCTCTGGTGTTGTCAGAGTTTGGGATTTGAACCATCCTAATAGGTGTGCAGTGCTATTTATCATTTTAATTTGCATTTCCGTGATGACAGAAGATGTGGGGCAACTTTTCATGTGCTTATTTGCCATCCGTGTGTCTTCTTTGGTGAGGTGCCTGGGAAGGTATTTTGCTATTTTTTTATTGGGTTGTTTGTTATCTTATTGCTAAGTTGTAAGAATTCTTTGTATATTCTGGCCCTGGCTGGTGTAGCTCAGTGGATTGAGTGCGGGCTGCGAACCAGGCATCGCAGGTTCGATTCCCAGTCAGGGCACATGCCTAGGTTGCAGGCCATGTCACCCAGCAACCACACATTGATGAAAAAAAAAAAAAAAAGAATTCTTTGTATATTCTGGATACCACTCCTTATCAGATAAGTGGTTTTTGCAAAGGGTTTCTTTTCATTCTCTGGACAGTTTCATTTGCAGATCAATAGTTTTTAATTTTAATGAAGTCCAGCTTATCGGTTCTTTCTTTTTTTAATGGACCCTGTTTTTGATGATGTATCTAAAGTGTCATCACCGAACCCAAGGCCACCCACATTTTCTCCCATTTTATCTTCTAGAAGTTGTATAGTTTTGCATTTTCCACTTAGGTTCATCATTCATTCTGAGTAAATTTTTCTGAAGGGTGTAAGCGGTGCGTGTCTAGATTCATTTTATTCCATGTGATAAAAAGACTCTCATTTCTCCACTGGAATGCCTTTGTTCTGTCATTAAATATCAGCGACCATATTTGTGTGGGTCTATTTCTGAGCTCTCTGCCCCATTGTTATTATAGTTGTCTATTTTTTCACCAAGACCACACCATCCTGATTCTATTAGCTCTACAGTAAGTCTTGAAAACAGGTAGTGTCTGTCCTCCAGCTTTGTTCTCCTCCTCCAATAGTGTGAATATTCTGGGTGTTTCACTTCTCCATATGAACTCCAGAATCAGTTCCTCAACATGTACAAAATAACTTGTGGGGGTTTTCATTGGCGTTGCACTGAATCTATAGATCAAGTTGGGAAGAAATGATATCCTGACAATGTTGAGTCCTCATATCTGTGAACATGAAACATCTCTCCACGTTTTAGTTCTTTAATCCATCAGAGTTCTGTGGTTTTGCTCATATAAATATATTGTATTTTATTAGATTTGTACCTAAGCATTTCATTTTTTGGTGCTAACACTAATAGTATTGTGTTTTTAATTTCAAATTTTAATTGTTCATGGCTGGTATATAAGAAAGCTATTGATCTTTATCTATTCATATTGTATCCTGGATCCCTACTATGATTGCTTATTGGTTACAGGTTTTTGTTGTTGATTTTGGGGAATTTGCAGCACGGACAATCATGTCATCTGCACAGAAAGACACTTTCCTTCCTCCCTTCCTTCCTCCCTCCCTTCCTCCCTCCCTTCCCTCCTCCCTCCCTTACTTCCTCCCTCCCTCCCTCCCTTCCTCCATTCCTTCCTCCCTTCCTTCCTTCTTCCTTCTTCCCTTCCTTCTCTCCTTTCTCTTTTCCTCCCTCCCTTCCTCCCTCCCTCCCTTCCTTCCTTCCTTCCTTCCTTCCTTCCTTCCTTCCTTCCTTCCTTCCTTCCTTCCTCCCTTCCTTCATCTGAGTGCTGTTTGCTTCCTTCTCTTGCCTCCTCACACTCATGAGCTAGAGCTTCCAAGGCGATGCCTCACAGCAGCAGAGAGAGTGCACACCTTGACTGATTCCTAGGTGGGAAAGCACCTAGTTTCTCCCCATGAAGTCCCATGTGACCTGCACACTTCTCAGTGGACGTTCTTGATCAAGTTGAGAAAGTTCCTCTCTGCTCCTGGTTTGATGACACGTTTGTTTTGTTTTGTTTGTCTTAAAATCACGAACAGGTGTTAAATGTTGTCAAATGATTTTTTTTCTACAACTCTTAATGTGAACATGCAACTTTCCTTTTTTTAGCCTGTCAATGTGATGGAGTATGTTACCTTGGATGGATGACATTGATTTTTGAATGCTGATCAGCTTTGCATCCTGGAACAAATCCCATGGGATTGTGGGGTATATTCCTTTTATGCATTGCAGGATTTCTTAACTCTCTTTTGAGGATGTTTGCATCCATGTGTATGAGAGATACTGGTATTTAGTTTTCTTTTCTTGTAAAGTTTTTGTCATATTTTGGTATTAGGGCAATGCTAATCTCATCTACTCTTTTCCTAAGTTCCCTGAGCATCCTTGTAGCCAGTATTTTAAACTCTGTGTCTGGTAGATTGTTTGTCTCCATTTTGTTTAGTTCTTTACTGGAGGTTTGTCCTGTTCTTTCCTTTGGGACATGTTTCTTTATTGCCTCATTTTGGCAAACTCCCTACCTTTGTGTCTATGTATCAGGTGGATTCACTACATCTTCTGGTCTTGGCAGAGTGGCCTTGTGTCTAGGTGTCCTGAGGGGCTCAGTGGCACAGTCTCCCTGGTCACCTGAGTTGGGTGCTCCAGGGGGCTCCCTAGTGTGAGTTGCGTGTGCCCCCCTGTTATATAGATGAGCCTTGATTGCTGTCAGCCCCCAGGCTGACTGACTGTGAGGACTGAATGCGACCACAGCTGAGGAGCTGCTGTGCAGGCGCTGACCCCATGGAGCAGGATTCACTTTAGTGCGGCTCTGGTGCCTGTCGAGTCTGCCCTTTGGGTGTGTCATTGGTGGAGATGGTGGGGCGGTGCTCTGGGTGGTCCGAAGCTGGCCAGGAGGTGTGTTGGTTCTGGGGCCTGTTGGGAGGTGCAGGCCAAGGTCAGCCACTCTCATACCTTGCTTGGGGCTACAAAGTGATCTTCAGAAGGCTGCCACCTGTGCTGGGCTTGGAGGTGCCTAGGAGAGGCTAAGCTGTGAACTGAGACTGGCTGCCACTAGTACTGGGTTTGGGGCCACTTAGCAAGAGATGTGGGACATGCTGAGGCCAGAGGCTGCTTGTTTGGGGTTTGTGAACCTTTGAGAAATTTTAAGAAAGTCTGCAGCATGAGCCAAGACAAGCAGTTTGTACAGAAGATCCACTGGAAGTGTGTTGGTGTCCTGGGTGGGCCCAAAGAGGCTAAAATTTCCTCTGTTGTCATTGTTTTCATCTCCCCTATTGTCTTTGGGGTTTTTAGAAGCTTCTTTTTAAAGTCTGAAATGCACTTGTTTTTTCTTAGTTGCATCCTCCCATTTATACAGGAGCTCCACTGTCGTAGTGTGAGGGGAGAAGAAGCATTCCGTGTCTTTACGAGTCTCGTAGTGAGCCTGTGGCCCTGGGTTCAGACTCTCACATGTGCTTGTGCTTTCCAGCCCGCGCTCCGCATCCTCAGGTGAGAGGTGATGGCTTCGGGGGACTGGAGCTGGATATTAACCTTTGCTCAGGTCACTGAGGCTCTGATAAGACCATGCAGGTTAGAGTCTGGTGAAACAGTTTCTCTTGAGGGCAGGCCTTGTTGAGAAGAGCAGAATGCTCTGGCGTACATCACAATGGCTATTTTCCTCTTAGCCCTGCCAGGGGCATGAGAGAGTTTTCTCTGACCTTCACAGCGGGAACCTCATGGGGCTCCCGGAGATAAAACTCACAAAAGTGTGGGGGCCCCTCCAGTTAAATGCCCGCCCTGGAGTTTTTGTTTTTTAATTCTCAAACTTGTTTACATTGAGCCTCCTGAAATTTGTTGGTTACAGTTTAATTTTCCTAAGTCTGGTACTGGTTTCCAAAGATAATTGCTCCAAAAGCTGTGTTTTGATTTTTTTTAATTGTAGAAGTCAGGCAAACTACTATGGATGGTGGTTCTCTTCTCATTTGCACTTTCTCAGACCTGACCATGCCCCCCCCCCACAACACCCCGCCCCTCCCCCTCGCTTTTGGGCCACACACCCCTTGCCTCTGAAGCCTGAGAATCCTTATGGGGTGCTGGAATGGGCAAGCCAGTCAGTGGTCACAAAGGCCCAAGCAGAGTCCTGGAGCTCATTTCAAGTTCAATAGCTTGGAGCGCTAAAACTTCTAGTTTTCCAAAGCTCCGCTTTTTTGAGAGAGGAAAGAAAATATAATGAGAATCAAAAAGCAGCATCTTGAAGGAGCAAGACAAGGTTTACCCATAAAGATTAAATTATATGTCTGTCAAGCGTAGAACGGCTGATCAAATCATGCCATTTCAAACGAAGGACCATTATGTAGTTGGAAAGGTAGAAAAATGGTTCTTACCTGCGTCTGTGTGAAGGCATCTTGGCAACATGGTGCTGAGTGGGAGAAGTAAGCCATGAAGGGAGCATCAGCAGCTCAAACGTGGCACCAGGTGTGGGTAAGGATGTATATTATTGGTGATTCAGAAAAAAAAGGAAGGAATGATTAAGGAACATTCAGAATGGTGCTTCCTTAACTTCACCACGGGGTCTGCAGTCTCCCAGGGTTTTTCCTGCAGCCAGGAGTCAGAGAGGAGGTCAAGAACCTGCTGGGATCCCAAGATGCCAAGGCAGAAAGCCACCTGAATCCTTGTGGACACTCAGAGCCTCTAGAAACCTTTATTCTGCAAGGATGGGGAGTAGGAGAATCATGCTTGTTTCCAAGTCGCACTGATCTGCGGGGAAGATTGGTGTTACCTGCTGGGCTTCCCCCTGGGGCAGAAGGGCAGTGGAACTTGTTACAGCTGAAGGCTCATTCTGAACAGTTGGGACTAGGACTGGGGCTTATATTACCGAGTTTTTCTTTCCAGTTTTTACAATATGCATATTAAAAATAAAAGACAGGTCTCAGTCTTGGAGAAAACATTTGCAGATTCCACATCTGATAAAGATATAGTACGTAGCACATACAGAGAACCTCAAAAGTCAATAAGAAAGAAAGCAACCTCTGCCCCCCAGCTGGGAAAAAATTTGAGTGGACAAATCACCAAAGAAGATACATGGGTGGCAAATAAGCACATGAAGATGCTCAACACCATTATCATTAAGGAAATGCAAATGAAAACCGAATAAGACATGGCCACAAAGCTTTCGGAATGGCTAGAACAATGACAACATCAAAACGACAATGTTAAGTGTTGGTGAGAATTTGTAGCCATTGAAACTCTCATCCATTGCTGGTGAGAATGCAAAATGGTACACGCACTTTGAAAAACAATTTGGAAGTTTTGGGTTTGTTTTTTTTTAAAGTTAAACATATACTTACCAAATACAAAACTTGTACACAAATGTTTCATGTTTATTCATCGCCCAGACTGGAAATAACTAAATGCCGTAACTGGTAAAGGGGTAAACACACGTATAACAACAATGGGTGAGTCTCTGTGTGTTAAGCTAAGTAAGAAAAGCCAGATCCAAAGGCTATGTGCTGTATGATTCTGTTTATATGATGTTCTGGAAAATTCAAAACCACAGAGACGGAGAATGAACTAGTCCTTGCCTGGGGTTGGTGTGGGCGGAAAAAATTGATTGCAATAGTATATGAAGGAACTTTCTGGGTTGAGAGACTGGTACTGTATCTTGATTGAGGTCATGTTTATAAGACCATAAGCATTTGCCACAAGACTCACAGAAATGTGCACTAAAACAGTGGATTTTCTTTATGTAAATTATAGCAATAGAAACCTTGTGTAAAAGTCTCCAAAGTTAAAAATCACCCATCTCTGCATAGTTGTGACAGAATGAATGTTATACATACTGGCCTGCCCTTTCTTTTCATGGTACTGCCCCACTGAGTGCTTACCAGTGGCTCCTTTAAAAGTACTCTTATTAAGCCCTGGCTGGTGTAGTTCAGTGGACTGAGTGTGGGCTGAGAACCAAAAGGATGCTAGTTTGATTCCCAGTTGGGGCACATGCTTGGGTTGCGGGCCAGGTTCCCAGTGGGGCCCACATGAGAGGCAACCATACATTGATGTTTCTCTTCCTCTCTTTCTCTTTCCCTTCCCCTCTCTCTAAAATAAATAAAATCTTTTTTTTTAAAAAGTAGCCTTATTAAGAATTGATTATTCACTTTCCCCTAAAGAAATCAGCAGGACTAATTTCATTGTTTAGTGCATGCTATTTCCCCATGTTCCTCTGCCTCCACAGGAAAGTCCCTGACCTCCAGACAAGCCCAGAGCAGCCTGACCCTCTTGCCTCTGTGTCTGTTAGGAATGGGGTCCAGCTGCTGGTAAGGGACAGCAGACCATGGCGGTTAAACAATGTTTTATTTTCCCACGTCATCAGGGACCTAGGCTATTTCAATATTTGTACAAATGGTTTTGAAAATGCCTGAAATTGTTTTGTTAGTGTGGAAACTCAGAAATGGGTTAGTATGCCTCTTTTTGTGGACTCTTGATTCATACTGATAAACCACATTTCAAATTGGATGCACCTATTCCCAACATCACTCACAATATGTCAGAGCACCCATTTTATTGCAAAATCTGTATTAGAAATATTCCACTTTGTGGATCAGTGAAAGAGGCTCAGGGCAAGCTGCTTATAGGTGCCTTCTGGTCTCCTGACTCCAGATCCTGTGTTCTTTTGCCTGGAAAATTTATGAAGATTACCTCATTGCCTAGATCCTCTTTCCTTGCTATGCTATCTTTTCTCTCTCCCTCTTTCTTTTTCCCTGGCTTCCTCAGCAGTTCACGGAGGTCCCACCCTGCCAGGCTGGGCACTGGATATATTCCATCATGCAGCCCTGTCCTTGGGGAACATGCCATAGTCTTCCTGTAGCACCTCCTTGCCTTCTGGGACCCCAGTCTGTCCTCCTAACCGACAGCTGTGCTTGGATGAGGGCCGGGTGGGAGAATGGGTCAGAGCCGAGATGCGCAGACCCTGCTGGGGAAGGAGGCGCCCACGCACTGATGGTTCCTCCTCCTTCCTGATCCCTCAGAGAAGCAACATGTTCACCCGAGGGAGGCCTCCCAGGAGGTGAAAGTGTAAGTTGGTGAGCTGTTGGATGACCCTTTCAGGAAACATTAAAAAGAAACTGAGGACTCCTTGAGTCTCCCTGCTCTTTATTTCCTGGGCGATGTTTACGGTTCAGTCTTTAGACCTCTTCTCTTCTCTGTAACGCTCTCATGTGCTAGGTCACCCCCTCCAATCACAGGGCTTTAAATGCCATCGATAAACTGGCCACCTCCAAATTTCTATCTGCAGCCCTGACTTCCCCCCAGAGCCTCAGGTTCATGTACCCAAGGTCCACCTTCACACCGTCTCTGAGAGGGTGACTAACAGGCAGCTCAGACACTGTATCCGAAGCCGAGCTCACAGCCTCACGCCTGAAACCGATCCTGCCCCCTTGTTTCCCTTCCCGTAAATGGCACCGTCTTTCACGAAAAGGTTCAGGCCCAGACCCAGCAGGCACATGGACCCCTCTCGTTCCCTCACATTCATACCCACACCAGCAGCAAATGTTTCAGCCTCTGTATCTGATCACATCTCACCACCTCCGTAACTCCCCCTGGTCCAAGTCACCATTGGCTTCCACCCAGACTACCGACTCGGTTTCTGAACTCAACTCTTCTCCATTTTCTACCCTTGTCCTAGACAATCAAATCTGACACTATCTGGAAGAACCGGAAAAAACTTAAGAGTAGACCTGGCCAGTGTGGTTCAGTTGTTTAGAGTGTTATCCCATAACAGAAAGTCTACAGGTTCAATTCCCAGTCAGGGCACATACCTAGCTTGCAGGTTCAATCCCCAGTCTGGGTGCCTCTGGGAGGCAACCGATTGATGTTTCTCCCTCTCCCTTCCTCTGTCTCTAAAGGCAATGAAAAAAAAATTTAATATACCATGTTCTTGCTTTAAACTTTTCAAAGTTCCTTGTAGCCCCCAGAACGAATCAAATTCCTCTGAAGGGCGTCTGGTGCCTGCCCGTCACGCAG
The DNA here is from genome assembly GCA_004024845.1 of Tonatia bakeri. Classification (NCBI taxonomy): domain Eukaryota; kingdom Metazoa; phylum Chordata; class Mammalia; order Chiroptera; family Phyllostomidae; genus Tonatia; species Tonatia bakeri. The sequence continues at coordinate 260,690 of PVIA01001062.1, forward strand.
GGTTCTCGGGGTCAACAGCCATATCTTACTTATCTTTTTATGCCAACCTCAGTGCCTGGCACACTGCAGATGGTTAGTAAATATCTGTCCAAATAGCTAAAGAAACACTGATGGTATCTGCACTAGGAATAAGAAACGGTGTATGACCACCACCGTCCCTACCCCTAGGACAGGCACAGGGCAGCACAAGAACACCGTTGTCCGGGCCTGGAGAAAAGTCTTCCATGACATTCTTTCTGATCAAAACCTGGACTTCGCCCCATCCCAATACCTTCATGGCAACACTTGTGTTATTTTTTCCATTTTCTCCATTTTGTGAGATTTCTTTGGAGTTTGCCTGCCTCTTTGGGGACACAGGGTTGCAGCATATGAATAATTGAACACAACCGATTTGGATGATAAATTATGGATTGCAGATGCTGAGTTTGTTTGGAGCTGTTGCTCTGTGCATTGCAGCAAGGCGCTGGAATATTAAAAAGGTGTGTATTAAAAATGTGTTTTAAATGATCTTATGCAGCTTCTTGAAAAGAAAAATACGAAAACCAGAACAGCCTAGAGCAGCAGCAGAGGAGACTGCCGCCTGTTTGCAGCCACCTGGCTGGCGGCCCTCCCGAGTCAGGTGGCAGAGCCCCTGGGAGCCCGCATGATGCACCGGAGGCCCTGGCCACGTTTGGCTGGGGGACCGTGGAATAGCCAGCACCACAGCCCTGTTGCCCATGCATCCTGTGCCCTTGGTTCGGGGCAGGAGGATGGAGGTGGGTGCCGAAGAGGAATCTGTGGGTCGTGCACCCATCCTGGGATCCTGGGGGTGGCAGAGATCAGTACACAATGAGGCGGGTGCACCTGGGTCCTGGGAGGGGGCGCCTAGGGGACAGCCAGGCCATTCTCTGTGTGTCAGATTTCTTCCTCAGTGTACATTGACAAGGGGCGCTGCCTTCTGGGGGTGCAGCGAAGAGAGCGCTGGCCACTGCTTTGGCACAGGAGAGAGAGATTGCTGGCTGCAGGGGATCCTAGCCCAGCTGGGGTGGCAGGAGAGGCCCTGACAGTTAATTCCCATCGTTGTCACCTGCAAGATCATCTGCAGGGGCCCAGAGAGACACACACTGAGGGAGGGGCTGCTGAGGGCCTCTGCCTGGAAACCACAGTAGCAACCACCACCGGAAGCTTCTGGGAACCGCTGCTGCCCCTGGAGAATGGGAAGGCCTGGGAGATTTTACAGTTTTCGGTCTCAGGCCCCTTTTCGATTCCAAAGTTTACCAAATTTGATTTCCCAAGGAAGCGTAGAGTTTATTCTTTCTTCACTGGGGGCAGAGAGGATCAATTTCCCTTCAGAAGACACAACAGCTCGGCAGGCCCAGGACCTCCACGTGGGGAACCAGCTTGCTCCAAGGAGCTTCGAACGGTCACTCTGTCCTCAGATTCTGAGCAGAGGCCGAGGCCCAGGGAAAGCAGCGCTCCCCAGGCGAGTCTGCACGCACGAGCAGGCGTGAGTGACAGCAGTCTGGCGGGGTGTTCGCTGGAAGTTATTTAAGGCCCCTCTCAAATGTGCGCTCTGGTAGTAAAAGTGTTCCATTCATCTTTCTCCCGACGGAGACTGGTGTGCGTTTGAAATACGAGCTCATCGTTGAGGCCATAGCCCTGATGTGAGGCAGTCACCTGTAGGATCAGATATGAGCGGAGAGAATGCGGTGGCGCATGCCCCTGCCCCCTACTCGAGGGTGTGGGAGTTCCCACAGTTCGCAGGTGATGAAATGGGCGGAGGGTGTATGGGTCCAGGACTGACACGGAGCAGAGCATCTGCAGTCGTTGCTAAAGACGCAGGAATGGAGCAGCTGGGTTCTGTACAAGGTGTATGGACGTTTTATGAGGAGGAGGGTCTTGTCATTTTCCAGATCTTTGAGGTGGGGAGTGTTGGCAGGAAAACCCACGAGAGGAGGAGCAGAGGACAGCTATGCAGACAAAGACAGGCACTGATTCCTGGGGGTGCCAGCCCGGGGCTGCAGCTGCCAGACTTGGTCAATGGGGGTGAGGTGGCCCGGGCTCCTGGGGTTGGCCTCGGCTCCCACAGAGTGGCGGCTGCCTAGCAGGATCAGGGAGGTCCAGGGTGAAGCTGGGCACCCCGCTGAGCAGATGCCACAACAGTCACAGCGTGCTGTCAGAGGGTGCCAGGCGCATGGAAGACAAGGTCTTGGTGTGGGCTTTAGTCACTGGGACTCTGAATTGGAACCCAGAGAGTCCCAGTAACAAAAAAGTGTGTCCTCAGGGCTTTTTAATAGCAGAGAAAAATCGTGAAGACATGCATCAGCAGGAAACAGGTCTTGAGATGCCCTGTTTGCTCAACCTGGGTGGGTCCGATGGTTTGTGTCTCCCGGTTTGGGGGAGCCTCATCCAGGCCCTTTGACCGTGCACCTGTCATCCCCGGAAGGATGAGGGCGAGGGACTCTGCGAGCGGTCTCTTCCAGAGAGCTCGGGGGACAGAGTCGGGGCAGCTGGGAAGAGCGCAGGGGGAAGCGCATGAGGAGAAGGGCCCAGCGGTTTGACGTCTGGGGAAACATGCTCCCACGCAGCCACCAACAGCCACGCATTCTACAAGCAGCCTTAACAGTAAGTGAAAAAAGACCGTTGGTTAGTGTGTGGTTCCCGGCAAATTGTTTGGCCCTTCTGGACCACAGAAGGTAGGCTGGGGCGAAAATCCACCTCTCAAGGTATTTTTTGAAAGTTGTAGTCAATACATACACTGAATATTTGCCATCTGAACCATTTGTAAGTGTACAGTTCACTGGCATTAAATACAGTCACAGTGTCGTGTGACTGTCACCATCGTCCATCCACAGAACTCTTCATCTCACACAACTGACACTCTGTCCCCATCAAAGGATAACTTCTCACCATGCCCCCTTCTCAGCCCCTGGAGGAATTTCACTGCTCTCGGTGGCTCATATAAGTGGAATCACAGAATACTGTTCCTTTTTGTGACAGGTGTATTTCCCTTAGCATCATGTCCTCAAGGTTCATTCATGATGCAGCGTGCATTGGAATTTCTATCCTTTTTAAAGCCGAATGAGGTTCCATTATCCATATAAACCACATTTTGTTTCTTCACACATCCATCCGTGGATGCTTGGGTTCGCTTCCACCCCTAGGGTACTGCAAATAATGCTGATATGAACATGGGCACATAAATCTCTCTTAGAGTCTCTGCTTTCATTATGCTAAGTGAAATAAGCCAGGCAGTGAAAGACAAATACCATGTGATCTCACCTTTAACAGGAACCTAAACAACAGAACAAAGAAACAAGCAAAATATAGTCAAAGACACTGAAATAGAGGACAGGCTGACAGTGACCAGAGGGGAGAGGGGAGGGAATTTCAGGGGAGAATGGGAAGGGTTTACAGGAATAAATATAAAGGATACATGGACAAAAACTGGCGGTGGGGGGTGGAAATGGGAGGGAGGTGGGGAAGGATGGGTGGGTGGGCTGGAATGGGAGTAAAGGACAGAAAACTGTACTTGAACAATGATTAAAATAAAATTAAAAAACAAAACAAAACAGAGTTTCTGCTTTCCGTCCTTTGGGGTAAATGCCCAGAAGCAGAATTGCTGCATCATATGGCAATTCTATCTTTAATTTCTTGTAGGAACCGCCATACTGTTTTCCATGGTGGCCACACCATTTTGTGTTCCCACCAATAACGCACGAAGGTTCCAGTTTCTTCACATCTCGGCCACCACGTCTGCTCTGTAATGCTCCTGGTGGCCGTTCTAATGGATGTGGGGGAGAGCTCATTGCAACTTTAGTTTGTATTTCCTTAATGATTATCGGTGTTGAGCCTCCTTTCCTATGATTGTTAGCTGTTTGTCTGTCTTCTTTGAAATCAAGTCTATTCAAGTCATTGACCCATTTTTAGATCACGTTACTTGTCTTTTTGCTGTGGAGCTGTAGGAGTTCTTATATATCCCGACTTTAACCCATTATTGGATATATGGTTTGTTAAGTATTTTCTCCCATTTCGTAAATTGCCTTGTCATTCTATTGATTGCATCCTTTGATGCAGAGAAGATTTTAATTTTGATTTAGTCCAATTTACTATTTTTACTTTGTTTCTTATAATTTTGGTGTCCAAGAAATCAATGCCAAATCTCTTGAGGTATTTTTGAAGATAAAATGAGACATGTGTGAAAGTCTTTGTAAATCATAAAGTAGTATAAAAATATTGGCAGTTACATAAGTACTCGAGTACCCAACATGCAGCCAAGCCCTGTAAGGATGCTTCAAAAATGGCCAAAAAAATTGTTAGTCAAGATAATAGATTAAAATACACATAATTTCTTTTCCTCACTCAACCTTACTAAAGAAATAATAGAAGGATGGAAAAAATCTTATGAAGTATAATTGAAATATAATCAAGTACACTCATTTAAAAAGTTTAGTACGTTTTCATAAGTTGTAACCACCATTGCAGTGAAAATATTTCGGTCACCCAACAAGTTCCCTTGCGCCTCTGACAGGCAATCCACTAATAACTCTGTTCTCAGGAAATCACTGACCTGCCTTTTGTCACTGTAGGTTAGTTCTGCAGTTTTGAGAATTTCTTACAAGGGACAGTACTGTGTCTTTTCGTTTCAGCTTTATTAAGGCACAACTAATATGAACCAAACTTCACTTATTTAAAATTGCAATTTGATGAGTTTGAACATACGTGCATACTCATGAAACTGCCACCCCAATCAAAGGCATGAACACAGCTTCCACCTCGCAAAGTTCCCTGAGGCCTCTGCTTAAAGCATCCCTCCTGCTCTTTCTGTTGATCTAGGTTTTAACTTGGCATACTTTATTTTCTACTTGAAGAACTCACTTTTACCTTTCAGCTAGTATGGGTCTACTGACAAAGAATTCTTGCAGGTTTTGTTTATCTGAAAAAAATTCCTTATTTCACCTGCGATTTTTAAATATTTTTTTCTGGGTACAGAAATTCTGTGTGATAGTTTGTGCTTTGTAGTCCCTTCCCCTTTCCCACTCAACTTCCTGGCACCTGTCTCATCTGGCCACCGTCAGTTAGCGCTCTGCATCCATGAGTGTTCCTGTTTTGTTTGTTTATAATGTTCTTTAGATTCCACATGTAAATGAAGTCATGCGGTCTTTGTCTTTTTCTATCTGACTTATTTCATTGAGCATAACACCCTCTAGGCCCATTGTGCTGTCACGAATGGTAAGAGTTCATTCTTTTTAAAGACTGAGTAATATTCCATTATCTATCTATCTATCTATCTATCTATCTATCTACATACATACACTTGGGCTGCTTCCACATCTTGGCTATTCTAAATAACACTGCAGTGAACATAGGAGCACATATCTTTTCAAATTACTGTTTTGGGTTTCTCTGGATAGATGCTAAGAGGTAGAATTGTTGGGTCATAAGGTAGTTCTATTTTTAATTTTTTTGAGGCAACTCCATATTGTTTTCCACAGTGGCTGCACCAGTCTGCATTCCCACCAACAGTGCACGAGGGTTCCCTTTTCTCCACGTCTTCACCCAAACTTCTTGTTTGCTGATTTATTGATGATGGCCATTCTGACAGGTGTGAGGTAGTATCTCATCGTGGTTTTAATTTGCATTTCTCTGATGATTAGTGATGTTGAGCATCTTGTCATATGCCTATTATTCACTGTTTCTATGTTTTAATTTTATTTTTTTAACTACAGTTGACATTCAAAATTATTTTGTATTAGTTTCAGGTATTTGACATAGTGGTTAGGTAATAATATATTTCACAAAGTGTTCCCCTCAATATTTTAAGTACCCATCTGGCACCATGCATAGTTGTTGCAATATTATTGACCACATTTCCTGTGCTGTATTTTACATCCCCATGACTATTTTGTAAGTAGTGATTTGTAGTTCTTTCCCCCACCCCCACAAATAACAATGATAATCAGGAGATAAAAGCTAAAAACAAATGGTAGCAGAAATTTAAAACTCAGTAGAAATATTTAAAGACAGATTTGTGGAAATATCCCAGAAGGTAGAGAAAAGAGAGGTGGAAAACACTAATTCTGGATTAAAAGGGCTCATCAAGAGCCCGTCACAGTGAATGAAAGTGTTTACTCACCCCAGTGTATTTTTTTTATTTTATTATTTTTTTTATTTTAATGATTGTTTAAGTACATTTTTCTCCCCTTTACTCCCAATCAAGCCCACCCATCCCCCTCCCATCTTCCCTCCCGTTACCACCCTCCCCCTAGTTTTATCCATGTGTCTTTTAACTTTGTTCCTGCAAACCCTTCCCCTTTTCCCCTGAAATTCCCTCTTCTCTCTCCTCTGCTCACTTT